>APFE030071871.1:0-22422 GCA_000404065.3 Pinus taeda
GGTGACCCATGCGCATATGTGTAACACCCTCCTCCCACATTACCCAAGATAACTAGTCCATTGAGGTAAACATGTGACGAGAGGATACTATTATGTGATTCAACTCCACATCTACAGTTAAGGAAGCAGAACCAACAAAATTAAACCAAACTGACCTTCCACACATGCTACAGAACCTTCAGGAGACAACTAACCCTTCCAGGTGAGGAACCCCTGAGGAAAATTAGCATTTTACTAATTTGAACCCTCAAACACTACCATGACAAGCCATATATGCAACTAAGGCCTTCCAATCACTCCCACATCAGGACATGCCAACGACTGGAGTCTTTTTCGACTAGTTTTGAACTAAAGACCTTTCATTCTGAGCCACTTTTTTAGGGCTAGGTCTCAAGCCACTACCCTGAACTTCATGAAATCTTCAAAAGTGATAAATAACACTGAAACAAGGTTACTAATGCAAACATTTGATCAATGAATTGACTGGACCCCTACTAGCTATGACATACATTTAGTCAAACATGTCATAATTATGTAATCTACAGGTCATAACAATAGATCTGAGCACAGGGGTCTCATACTTATGTGATATTTGTAAGAAGCATTGATTCCTTATCAAAATAGATGCATTATCATATATTAGGTCATATATTCATTTTACATTCATTTTCAAATCAAAACATGACAAAGACATACAACCATACTGTCATAAAACATACTCATAATTAACATATAACCAACAAAAATAACAAGGATACAACAACCATAAAAGCCACATATGAACCAATAAATTTACACATGAAATACCAATGAGAAGAAACTATTATTAATGAATATATAAGCCAACCAGGTTTGGGACTTCCACATACAACTTGACCATAGATTGAATGAACCAAATCTTTCTTTTAGCTAATCATCCCCGTGCCATATTCCAAGCATAAATGTGGGACTCATAACCAAAATGAACCAAGGTTTCCCAAGGCTAAACCACCTCAACCCTCATTAATAGAACCAAGCTTTACAGTAATCCCCACTAGATCACTAAGCACTAAACAATAATGTATGCCTCCAGATCTCTCCACCTACATCGTGAGGAATTTTCCTCCCTCTTAGTCTCTAGTCTTCACTGTATATCCTGCCATTTATCGGTCGAGGATTCTTATGCATAATTGAGACTACAACTTCCAGGATTTACAGAATATACCTCTATGCACCAGTAAAGGATTCCTAGTCCCGATTGAGAGCACACACCTCTAGGATTTACTATATATCCTGTGATTCACTGGTTAAGGATTCCTAGGCTGACTGAGGCACATAATATCTAGCTTTACTGCAAACCCACCTTCTCCGGTCTAGGGATTCCTAGGCCTTGTGTTATTTATTTCAGAGACCACCCAACTCAGTTTCGAGTCCGTATGACAATCCATGTCAGCCAAATACAAGAGAACGCACCACACCATGGCTATTCAGAATTGGAAAGGCAAGGTTGAAGAACATTGTCACACCTAGAAAAATCCATGCCCATGATAGCAAGAGAACCAAGAACACACATGCATATCCATGCATGCTAAAACTAGCAATGAAATCATATATGAAACTCGATACTTGCAAGTAATCCTGCTGTAGCTACTTGAACCTGCTCTTACCTACTTTAACTTTGCTTCCTCTTTGCCTTCTTTTCTTTCCTTGATCCAATGCTAAAGTGTTAAGTGTAAAAGAGTGTGAGAGTGAGAGAATAGAGAGAGGTCTTAAAAACTGAACTGACAAAAGGTTGTGAACTGATCCTCGTAATCCTTTTTATCAATAATGCCTTTATTTTCTTCATTTTCCATTATTTTCCTTCATTTTCATCCTCACATGAAACCTATGACATTTCACCTTCCTTTTCTCCTAATTTCCATTATTTTAGTAAAGAAAATGCCAATTAATGCCTCATGCCTTTCCAAATCCTTTTCCATTTCCTTTTCCAATTTTCCTTAGCCATAATAAACCAAATCAACACCCACACTAGGATGTCTTGCGAAACATTCATCTTGGAATAAGTGTCCCATGATGTGGTTATTATTTTTCCTTTATTAACTTTATTTACATGAAATTTTCACTAGGGCTATTATAGAAACCTCCCACTTGGGGAAACACTATCCTTGGTGTTCAATGACACCTACAACCAACAACACTGCTCAAAATAAAAACATATTGTCTATGGAGCTTTATAACTTAGTTTTATGCAATATTTACAATGATCAACTTGTTGAGAAGCAACCAACATGACAACATAACAACATGAAAACCATAATGACATGAAACCCATACCACTTATTTGGGATTTATAAGACATACCATGGAGGTATTTATATCCATATGCATATATACATATACCAAAACACCACACCAAACATATACAAAAAACATTCACTCAACTAGTAAATAGAGAAGGATACATAGCCTGCATATGATCTGCCATCTCCCATGTATATTCATTAGGCCCAAAGTGCTTCCACTACACTTTAACCTACTTGATTGTTCGGTTCTAGAGCATGAGAATATTTATCTACAAAATACACTGAGGTGTCAAGTGGAATTATCCTTCTAGCTCCACTCGCAATACAAACCAATCAATCACATGATCAACATATTTAACATATTTCTTCAGCAATGACACATGAAAAACATCATGGACTTTCATTGTGGAAGGCATTGCAAGTCGACAAGCTAATGGTATATATATTTTTATTGTAGATTCAGTCTTCTTATGTAATATACTAGAACAAAAGACTTGAATCTACTCTAATCATCAACAGAAACAAAAACTGATTGATGAAATCACGAAGTAGAAAAGGAAGAATTTCAATCACACATAACACAATATTTATCTAAGGAAATAAACAACTAAAATCCCCACTATCTGTATATTGCATTAACCAAAAGATCTGAGAAGAAAATACAATGCTTGTTCAACCTGAACAATCTCTGCATAAGTACATTCTTACTCACTGCTTCACAAACTAGCTCAAGCCAATACTTAGCCAAATCTGCTCCCTGCCAAGCTCCTACTTCCTTGGATTTTTCCCTTGGGAATTGGCCCATATTTAATTGGGAAATTTCTCACTAGTAACTCTGCAATCCATCCATAGGCCTTCCTATGATTACATGCACCATCGGTTTAATTTAGATGATTTTACAGCTGATAGTACACTATCCTTGAACTCTAATATCAACTGGGCCTTCCTTTGAACTGATAGGCATGAGTTATTTATAAGTGAATTATCATCTATTTGATTGACCACTGCATGTGAATTAAATCCAATTTAATTCGCTTGAACACTCACTAGTTCCTCCAACATTTAGAACTAGCTTAACTAGATTTAACTCAGTTAAACTGAATTAAATAATTACAACTCAATAAGAACTCAACCTGGGCCCCTAAAGTTTAGGAATCACTCTACATGACTCTAGATAGACTTCCAAATCGAATTTACTGAGCCAACTAAGTCAACTTAACTTAGTTAATTGCTACAATTTTTTATGAGAATAGAATTACAATTTAATTCCAAATTTAATTCAAGGACAAATTAAATTAGGATTTTATTGTTGCTATTTTTAACACTCACTCTCAACAAGAAAGGGATTATCTACTATCCCGATCCTGCCTCTGTGAAACTTGAATTTACATATTGACAATTCCTTTGTCAAAATATCTGCATCCTACTCCTCTGTAGGAATGTAATCTAGAAACGTGATTCTCCTCTACACACAATCTCGAAGATGGTGATACCAGATGCCACTATGGTTGGACTAATCATGAAAAACTAGATTCTCAATGAGTTTGATAAAAATCTGATTGTCATAGTAAATCACTATTGGATCCATCCACTGGCCAAACAAACCAACAAGAATATTTCTCATCTAGATAGCCTTGTAAGTTGCTTGATTAACAACCATGTACTTTGTGTCTGCTGAACTAAGTGCAACTAATATCTGCTTCTTGTTGTACCAATAAACTATTGTTGACCCAATACTAAAGATTCCCCCTGATGTGCTCTTCTTATTCGATGGACTCCCTGCCCAATCTGCATCTCTGAATCCTTGAAGCTTCACTCTCTCTGTTTGTCTGTACCAAAGACCAAACTGAGTGGTGCCTCTTTGGTATCTCAACACATGTTTAGATGCCTTCCAATACATTTTGGTTGGCTTAACCATGTCTTGACTAAGCTGGTTAGCTTCATAACACATGCTCGATTATGTGTTCACTAAATACATAAGTGAACCCACAAGCCGTCTATAAATAGTAGCATCCACTATTTCACTTGAAGTAGCATCCTTCTCCCTCCAGTTACCAGCTAGAGGATTCTCTGTGGGTTTTCTACTCTCCACGTGGAACTTCTTCAATATCTCGTTGGCATACTTTCCCTAAGAGACAAACCGTTCCTAATCTCCTTGCCATACTTCCATACCATAAACATGTTGCATGAGCCCCAAGTCCTTCATCTCAAAATCTCTTGCAAGATCTCTTTGTAAGACTTGATCAACTTCTCATCACCTGTCAGAATCAAATCATCGACATATAAAACAATAATAAACAATTTACCTTCAACCACAATATGGTAAAGGTTCACATCCGCTTCACTTTTGGTGAAGCCCAACCCAGTGAAATAGTTGTCAATCCTAGTGTACCAAGCACATGGTGCTTGTTTTAGTCCATACAATGCTCACTTGAGTCTGCACACATGCGAATCTCTGTTTAAAGTCTCAAATATTTCTGGCTACTCAATATACACCTCTTCCTCAATCATGCCATTGAGGAACATTGTATTAACGTCCATCTGATGTATCTTCCATCCCATATGCATTGACATTGCTAGAATAGATCTGATTAGAATGAATGTGCTAGAATGTGTAGGTACTTGGTGACCTATGTTATTGGGTCCTGATCCCAAAACTTTATCTTGAGTATTTGGAGGATTTGGAGTAGGGTTCAAACTATCAACATTATTCCAAATATTGTTACTAGGTTCTGGAACAAGAATTTCATGAATGTTAGGATGAGGCTTCTAGGAAGGGGAGGCATTACTTTGATAAACAACAAATTAGCAAGCAACATTGAGAGAACCAAGGTACAAATATCCAATAGTGGCTAGTTGATTAAACTCTTCAGAATGAATGCTAAAGTGAACTAATAATTGCATCTTTTTGTTTCTCCTTGTATCCCATAAATTAGGGGACTGTTTCCCCTTCCTCTACCTCTTCCTTTCCTTTTGGAATTGGACCTAATTTATGAAAATAAACCAAAAAATTAACAGTAACCAAACAAACAAAGCAAGTTGATACATCAACACATCTCCCTTTTAAACTACCAAAACAAACATGTATTTAGTAGCAAGATCAATGAACTCTTTCATGAATAGGAGAAGGGATTAGTAAAGTGATATGAGGGTTTTAACTTGGAAATATGAGCAGTGGAATGTAACAGAAAAGGTGAAACCCATAAGAACTTTCTTGGAATTGGCCCTTTAGCAATTTGAGTCATTGCCATAATTTTTTTTTTTTTTTTTTTTTGAAAATATCTTTTTTATGTAGGTTTGACCATTTTTCCCTGTCACATTTAGCATGGCATGGCAGTAATATTTTAAATATGGATGTGAAGGGAATTAAGCATACTTCTTCTAGTGTAAGTTTTTTACACAAAAAATAAGGTTTTAACAACTGGAGGTGGATAGTGCATGGGAATAGGTGAAAATACTTGAGAATTTATAGTGAAAGAGTACACGGGGCTTTATTGTGAATTGACACAATGAGTTTAAACTGAGAGTAGGCCATGCAAATAAAATCATAGCTGAAGCAGGGTTTAGGTATCTTTGTATAGGTACCCATAATTTTAATTCATGCTTGGGGGTTTTATAGTTTTGGCAGATAATATGAATAAAAATTGGAAAGAGTTGTATGTAGAATCAGGACAAGGGTTTTGGAAAATAACTGAGCCAAGATTTAAGGGGCTCTTCACAATTTCCTTGAAGAATGAGAGAAGATTTTCAAAATTTCTCTATAATAAATTTACCATTAACATTATGAATAGAAACCCTCATTCAAACAAGGTTTAGAACTACCATGAGATCAATAATCATCTTTGCAAATGGCTAACCATTTAATTGACTATTCACAGAGAGACATAACTTCATGAGTAAATGTGAAGGTAAGAAGCTATATGGGTAGGATTATTATGTATAGTGGAAACAAAGAGTCACCAACCAAAGTAAAAACACAATCTACTACATAGTTAAATGATCTGGTGCTTAAAAACATGCTAAAAAATTAACGTTGTTAGAATGGATTGAAAATGTAATGACTAGATAGACCTCATCATTCTAAATCTGATGCAACTCTTTTTGCAGAAAACAAACGTCGTATGTTCCCAGAAATGAGTTCTGATTGATTTGGAAAACATGCAAATTTTTGTGCATGGCTTTCTAGTCAACAGTCTGTATTGCCGACATGGCATGCTGACTGGGCCTGTTGATTGTGCAAGGTGAGTGGGCTTCAAAAAAGACAATGAAAACTTGCCACTTTTCAGGTTCTTAGTGGTGCTGTGTTGGCAAATTCTTAATGGGTAGAGGAGTTGGTGATGTGGACCAAAAGGAGGTCACCACGTGGCCCAACCAGAGGCTTCCACGTGGCACCTTAGTGGCCACTAAAATTGGGTTAGTGTTCAGACAGACCTTGACTAGAATCAAACTTAGAACCTCCACCAAACTAGCTGAATAGTTAACCATTGTGCCAAACGATGGTCCTTGTAATATGTTGGCGGAAGTATATATTTCAAGGTTGGTTGGGCACATATGGCATGGTGGGCCAGGCTTAAGCCTAGCCCCTAGCCACCCCAGTGCCACAGAATCGCGGGCAGGGGGCCAAGGGCTAGGCCCTAGCCCAGCCCTGTGACCATATATCTATAGAATTAACCACAACCACCTGCCCATGTGACATGGTCCTTGATCGTGCCATTCACACTGCCAGCTAAACCGCGACCCTTAAACCGTCTACTGTGACAGCCCATGTAATCACATCAGTGCCAACTGTGCTGCCATTTAAAACCATCAGAACCTTAACCATTTGCCAAGACCGCCATCTAAACGCGCCCATGTGAATAGGTTCTGACAGTTAACAAGACCACCAACAGAGGGGGCCAACCCCATGTCCTATGGAAGACTCACATGACTGAAGGGCACACACAGAGACATAGGCTAGACAGAGCCCCCAAACTTTGACACCCAATTCAGTTACATGGCCACCATGTTTCCATATTTTTTGGGACTGGGTGCTTAATGGCGCCCTTAACAGTCCTACAATTTTGCCCACCAAGCGAGAATCGTGCCAGGTTTAACAGGCAGTTTCCGTGTTTGGGGTGCTTGAGCCAGGTTTTGGCTAAATTGTAGGATTTTTAGGTGTAGAACTTGGGAAAATGAGGAAAGAGGCATAACTTTCTCAATTTTTGGTCTTTTCAAAAGTAGAAAGAGGCTAGACAAGGGTTTTTGATAGCTTTGAAGCTATTGGAGCTGTTATTGAAGTCATTTGAGCATTGTAACTTTATCTAATTACTATTGTTATGAGAATAATGATATAGGACCAAGCATTAGAAGCTAGACCAGGAGACATAGCCCAGGAGGGGTGAAATCCTTTATCACTTGTTGTTTTGTGTTTACCGTTATGGTGGTATTCTCTACAATATTCTACAATTTTATGCAATTTATGAGTTAAATTCATGTTTTAATATGTGTATGAGTTTAACTTAAAGAGCCATAAAAACTCATTTTATACACTTGCAATTTTACAAAATCCTCCATCAGTTTCATATTCAAATCATTAACCATAAATAAATTTACCTGCAGTGCCCACACAATGTTAACACACGACTTGGAGGAACGCCTGGCAAATGTCTAGTGAGCTAGTTGAGAAGTTTCTTTCTGAACTGTTAATTTGTCACAACTACCAAAATAGCGACATTGGTAAAAACCTCAAATTTTCTAGGCTGAGTTGTTAAATTTACAAATGAGAAAAACCCTCATCGAGGACAACCACCGATTTACCAACAAATCCATTATCTCTTGATTTCACTTACGGACTAGGTCATTAAATTCTCTAGTCAGATTTTACTCTTTTAAGACTGGGCATTTAAGTCTGAGATTGGTGCCAAGCCACCTCAATATGAATGTCTATAAAAAGATCATGTAACCTAGAGGTAAATCAAATACAAAGCAAACAAATTAAACTTGAAATGACGCAACATTCTCCCAACAATCACTAGGTGGAGAATTACGTAGGATATGGTCGCACCATATATGCAAATAATGTGTATATTTGAGCTTAACCAATGGCAGAACCAAATGAAAACTACCCCTATAACCCTAAGTCAATTCTGCAAGGAGGTTTATGGCATATTGACAATATATCACATATTTCATAACTCTCCAATATTTTACACAATACACATTAACCTTCGTAAGTGTTATATCATCACATTAGTCTGCCACCATATATATATATATATCTAATCACTTCAAATCATTTCCCCAACATATATATTGTATTGCCATGATTCTTCATATCTGACAACATGTGTAAGATTACCCAATATCAAGTTCACAATTGCCTTTGTGATTATATTTTTTTTAAAGGTAAACATATGCTTGAATTATTCATAATCATGCATTTCACTTCAGATCATTCATCAACATAGAAATAATAATTCCAGTGCATGTACTGATATTTTCTCATGAAATATATAGTTTCTTATGGTGTCCTCCTCCCTTTGGCCATGGACAAGTTGAAATGAAAATATTTCAGGGTCACTTTAAGTATGATGAGGCAATGATATAAACACAATTTTGTAGCATAATACATAATTCAAGAATTTTTTAAAATAGAACTATACAGTGGAATATCCAAGAAGTTTATGGATAAGATAAATAAAATTGTATACACATAAATGAATTAACAAAACAATAAAAAAAATTGGAGTAAAAATATGGCAATTTTGAAGAAAAACAACAAATCTTATTATTAAAATCCAATATGAGTCTCAACCGAAATATGTCCTTGTAGACCCCCACAAGGGTAAGTTTTTGAAAAATGCTCTAGAAATTAAGATGCCAAAGAATCATACAATGACAACTAGGTGTTGCAAATAAAAAAATAACAAATTCATCTATGTATTTATTCAAGTAATCAGTAAATCTAAATGAATTCGGCAAGAAACCAGACTAATTAGCATGAAAATAACTCAAAAATGTTGAATAGAATGAACATAAAATTAAATCGAAATAATCAACCTTGAATGATATAAACAAAAAAGACCAAACTATCTTTCTTTGCTACCTTTCAAGTTGTCCCTTACTATCAACAAGACAAATGTAGTCTTAGAGAACTCACAAGGTATGATTAGAAGAACAAAAATAATCTTTGAAATTGTAGCATACCTTTACAAAAAATTCTCTCTTTCATTCATAATTCCCTTTATCTTTATTCCAAAAGAAATCAATTTATTCTTTGAACTTCTTCTAATTGATTTTATTTGTTAATTTATGAAAGTATTGTTAAGAAAAGGGTTAGATTATTAATTCTTTAATTTAATATAACTATAAGTAGGTGGGGTCCCACTAGGCTCTTTTTTATCTACTAAATATTTAGATTTCAAATTGTAACTCCCATTCAAAAAAGAAATCAACAAGTAAACATGAGACTACACCATATCACATAAAATCATAATATCATTATCACATAATCTTGTGAACCCAAATCTATATATAATAATATCCATGCTGGCAAAACTATATTATTAAGTATCATCATGTTCAAAATTATGTGCATAAAATGTCTAAAAATAATAAAAAATAAAAGTCACCACGTCAATGGATGGAAATCTAGAAATTAAATCTAACTTTTTCCTTCTATCTTTTCATTAGATATGAAAGGGTTAGAGGTAGAGGTGGAGCCAGTGGATATTGAGTTAGGCTTGGACATGGGTTTCTTTCAATTATCTTCTCATATTACAGGGATGGGTTGTTGTGGGAGAGACTTGGAAAATGACATAGCTGATGGGATTGCTTGATCTAGAATAGGGGAAGATGAGACATGACTAGGAATGGTAGGCCAATTTATACCACCTGAAACATGTTGTGTAGGATTAGGGTTCTGATCATCATTCTTAGGTGGCATGCTACAAGTAGGGATATCATCAAATGCATAGATGAGGCTAAAATTCATTTCTAGGTTGTGCTGATCAGGGGAGGCAAAACAACTTGATTTCCAAGGTTAATCTGATCATTTTGAAGAAGATGATTAGATTATTCTAAGTTTTCATAAAAATGTATAGAGAATTTGATTATCTTGTTTCGACCTTCTTGCCAAATCATATTAGGATTTTTCCCTCTTTCTCCTATATTACCCTTGTTATTCCCATTGAAAAATATCATCTAGACCAATAAGAGTCACAACATCAATCATAAGAAGTATCATAGAGAAGATAACAAACTAATTGCAAATATGTATTAAATATGATTTAGATGAATGCATCTTAGTCAAGGGATATGATATAGGAAGACAAGGAAAATACATAAGAAGAAATCATTCATCCTTTAAAACCATTATCTATTTAATAAACTATGTCACATAATTTCATTTTTGACTACCATATGCATTTTTCAATAATTTTTTTTATAGCATCCTTGCATTCCATTTTATTTCCAATCTTCATTATGTAAAGTTAATTCATGAAGGGGATAAGTAGTGAAATATGTATTTACATGGGAAGTGATATGATGATAATAGAGCATGGTATAGGTATTGATAGCTATACAAAATTCATAATTGTCAAATAAAATAGAAGGGGCAAGGTCTATATAATGCTCTTAATCTTTATAGCATGCCCCCCATATATTTCTAACACCATTTTAAATATTGGTGAACAATGGCTACATATCTCTCAACATCAAATCCTTGTACTTAGGGTTTTCTCTTTCAATCAAATTTATATATTTCTTTTAAACATCATTTCTTCTTCAAAAAATCAACATATATTTTTTCATGAATACCTTGAATAACTTTTAAACTATTCCAATTTTTAACAGAGTAAATCAAAAGTTTTTACTATGGCATATCAATGATGAGTGTGATGGGTACTAATTTTAGTAATATAATGCAATAACATTTCATTTCAAATGGGACATGGTTTCTCTTTCGGAACTAGAGCCCTTAACAACTTGCAATGCAATTTTTTTGACTTATGTGGCAGTAAAAAATAGATAATAAAAAAACTCTTCCAATCCATGACAACAATAATAACAATTCAAACTTAATTCCAAACAGGGGTCACAAATCAACCATAAAACAACCCAGAATCATGAGGAGAGGAAACTACAAGACTTCAACGATTTAGATTTTTTACCTAAGTATTTCATCATAATTTCACTTTGAATTGTTTTAAACTCAACACAAATTCACTCTAGGGTAAAAGGTTTATATTTATACATTTGAAATTTTGATGCTAGCTGTAAACGACTTATACTTTGAACTCAACATTAAGCTTTATTGATATATCAACAAATTTCACTGATTGAAGTCATCAAAACAATCAAGATATACACAAACACACTTTGGATTTTAAGAGGAGGCAAGCCAATTTTTCTTGTGAACTAGTGATTCTTCTTACCCATTTGCTTTAAATGGAGTTTGTCACATAATTACCAAAGAAAATTTCCATAGACATTGCAATAACTAGGGATAGGGATATTTTCAACTAACCTAATTGATGTGTCATATAAATCCTTATTCTCCAACATAATTTTCAAAGTTAAATAACTTAAAATTGAGCATCCTGATCCAAAACACAAAGCCCTCAATTCTTATTTTCAAGTCATTGCAAACTATACAATTGTAGGAAAAATATACTATTAAAAGTGTGAGTATAGGGGGAAGGAAGTGAAACTCAACCACCAAAGCAATTTTACTTCATTTGAATCAATCAGTCCAGAGAATAGGGATGGGGAAATTTTTTTAAAACATACAATCATTGAGCCAAATTCAATTTTAACCAGAAAACATGCAACCATCGTGCGTTAAGATAACTGCTAACAGTGTCTGAAGATGCAAGTTTGACTTTTAAACCTCTTTTGGGTAATAGTTAGTTTATGGAGCCAAGTCCATTTCTTTTCATATAGAGCAAAGCCTAAAAAATTACAATGCAGAGTTACCAAAAGACCAAATTCGACCAAGCAAATAGGGTAACTTCCTAAGGCTAATGAACTGCTAAGCCAATGCCTTCATTACTGCATGAAAATGCAATAACCATGCTAATTTCAAGATCAAATTTAAACTTGTGATCAAATTTCACTTAAATCCATAATGTCATATCGAAATATAGGGTTGTAAATGCACTTTTATATCACATAATATAACAATGCCAAATCTAATGTTTGAAACCAACACTCGATCATAACGTCAAAAATAATGTGTGCGTTGTGTACCATGGCACTTTTCATATAATATGTTAATATTTGTTGCCAAGTATTGAACTATTGTTGTATTCATGGTGCTATAACATATAATTCCGATACCCCTTTTTATGCATAACCTTTTATGTTATTTCATACCATAACCATAATTACGTCATGCCATATGACATAACATTGTCATGAATTCTCTGATGCCATTATTACATGTACAAAACATGATGATGTTATGGTGCTAACTTCATAAATGAATACAATCCTCCTTGTTTATCCATTACAATCCTCCTTGTTTATCCATCAAATTTTCATGCCATTAATATAAAGGAACTTCAACACATTAGTGACGTATGGGCATAATCCAATGAATAATTATAGTAGACAATCAAACTTAAACTAATTTCTTCCTAAGGGAATCCACCTACTTATGTTATTTATCACTTTTTCATAAGGAATGGAAGGGGTTTGCAATGCTTTGAAATTTTTTATGAGTCAACACATTTCGACTCCAGGGTAGTCTACTTGTAGCAGACTAAGACTCAAAACCAATGGTTGTAGAATATGTGAAATACTAGTGTGTTTTGTTTTTTGTTTTTTTTGAGTGGTTGATGTTTTAAAATGAAAAATTAATGTTGGAAAAATTTCAAGATTGAGTTAATTTACAGGGCACTCAAGAAGGAAAGGAAAGGAGATAAAATAGGGAAGGACAACCAATCAAGCCATAAATAAGGTATTCTCTAGTTTGACAATAATTATGAAATAGTAAAACTTTTGGGAGGATAGTTGGAAGATCATTCGATCATCTTTTATTCATAATTTACTATCAATCATAACAAATTAGTAGCATACCCTTACCAAATACATGTAAATTAGATATGATTGAATGATTCAAACTTTTTATAATAAGTTGTCAAGAAATTAAAACAAAATCGAAAGATATAGATGAAAATAGAAATCAATAGAAAATAAAATTAGAAATGAAAGGATCACAAACTAAAGAGAATAAAATATATACAAATCGAAAAGAAAATTTTAAAATCATTTTTTTGGTTCTGCGTAATTTTTTAAGTGATAATCATTTGTGGTATAGGAGAATAATATGCCATAATTGTCTTTTAACACATAAGAATTATTACTGAGAACAAACACAACAATGTATGTCCCTAATGATATTTTTGGAATTTCAAATGTATACCTTTATTTGTGTGGGAAGAATCCCATATTAAGAATTTTTTACCACTTCAAAGACAATTGTTTTTGACCTTTTATCAAAATACTTCCTCATGATTTGCTTTCTGCATTTCAAATTCTTTAGAGAAAATTTCCTCTACTCTTCTAGAGCTACTAAAGCACTAACTCTTTGTGATAAATCAAAGGAGTTTTAATTATTTTGTCTATAATGCCATACTTGAAGAAGAAAATTCTAGTTCTATTGGCTTAACAACTAGTTGTCCATAAAATAATTGGGATGGAATAAAATTGTTGCTATATTTCTAGTAGTATGATCTCCCCATAAGAAAAAATTCAATGAATTGTGGCATTGTTGAGGTTTATCATTGACAATATTTTTTAAGAGTTTGATCAAGTTTTTGTTTGTGGATTCAACTTATCCATTCCTTTGAGGGTAATAATTTGAAAACTAAAATTCTTTACTTTATATTTGTTACAAAATTGGGTCAACTTGATATAAAGGTTGGTCCATTGTATAAAATTTATTCATTTTGAATCCAAATCTTGAAAACATGTTAGATTTAGAAAAGAAATTATTGAATCATGATTAGGTGGATGCCTTCTATCCACTTAGTGAAGTAGTCCATAACGGTTAATATGAATTGTGTGACTTATTGAAGAATGGGGATTGATTGGTTCGATAAAGCTCAGTGCTCATTTGGAAAAAGGAAAATATAGGACTATAGGATATAATGGCATAACAACAATTTTTTCGCATCCATACGATTTTTTGAATTCATCACATGATCTTACATATTTGTATGCACCTTAAAACAAAGATTTCCAATAATAACTAGATCTCAAAAGTTTAGATGTAGTGGATTTTCAGTGGAGTTCCCATTAATATGAATATATGATTTTGTTAATCCCTTCTTTAATATTCTTTGGGTCGACTCATGTTAGTAACAATGCATCAACCAATATTTGAAAAAGTGCAGTTTTAAGTATTAAATACTTGGAGGCTTCTAGATGAAGTACCCTTTTCTCATGGGTTTTCAAGTTGATTGGGATATCTTTCAAACTGTAAATTGCAAATTATATATTCATACCATGGATGTCCTAATAAATAAATATTTTCATAATAAAGAACATAGTAGGTAAATAATGTCACCATTATCAAAATAATACTATAACTTTGGATGTTAAATGAGGTGTAATGCTAGATCTTGTCCCTTGATAGTATTTGAAGTAATAATTGTGGAATCGTGTTCTCGAGTTTTAGAAATTTAGTGGGCTAGTTTTACCAACAAATGAGTGTTTGAAAGAAAAATTGACCATAGGTAGAGGGAATTTTATCTTAGTGTGCTTTCCAAGTATGAAATGGGTAAAATTTTCTATAGTTGTTTTTTTGCAAAGAAGCAGAAAGAGAGCTTTCTATAAAAAAAGGAAAAATATGTAGTATGCGTCAGGGCCCTTACAAAATTATTCAATCTCCATAAAAAAATATAGATTCTAAAGTCCAATACATATGCAATATGAGTTTATGACATATTTTCCTTATAATTCTAAAAAGATGCCTTCTATATATCGTGACAAAGGAGCCTATATATATATATATATAGATATATATCTGTGTGTGTGTGTGTGTGTGTGCATTGAATTATAGACAAAATTTGATAACAAAATACCAAGCATCAAAAAGGGTTAACTTGGGTGGCTAGGGGCTTGAGCCAACCTTCCTCACTTCTTCACTGCTTCCTCCTCTATCTTGGGGTCCTTTGGAGAAAACTACAATCCAGTAATGTACAATTCGTCCCTCTTTGCTAGATTACAGTGGATTTCTTCTATTTCCATCCTTAACTGATGCTGAAGCCAATTAATTTTAGCTTGCATGAGCTCAAGTTTCAAGTTGAAAATTAACTACAGAAAATTACGTGCCTTCTACTTCGCCTCCTGCCTCGATTTATATCAAAGTTGCATGCTTCCCATCACAACAAGGACCCTATCTAGAATTGAATTAATATCTATAGAGTCGGGATCATAGGAAGAAGAAACCCTAGTGTCCATGGCATATATATCTAGTAGCAACACCAACTTATAAAGAAAAACTCAAATATGGTGATAGTGAGTAGAACTTGCCCGACAAGATGACCAAAGGGAGGTATTAATACAAATTTTCTAGATGCAAGTTTGAAATCTCCCACTACCATAATGAACCATGTAACCTCCAATAATCTGCACCTCCACGATTGAATGCAAACCCGTGAAATGTAAGGAGAAACCACTAAAAATCCTCGCTGGAAAAACACTTTCTATGACAACTATATGGAATAAACTATGACTTAGTGCAAATTAAGTGTTTCTGACTAGACTTTCTAATTAACCTCTGCCCAACACATGTCTTAAAATGATCCATGCAGAGTGGGAGGGAGAGAAATCATCTAGGTCTTGATGAAAAATAACAAGGGTACACCTTGGGAGATAATTGAGGTTGACCCATAAGTTTCGGTAATGAAAACAATCTGAACCATAATTCCAAATACTTTGAGTGTCGTCTTATCCCATGCTTCAAAATAAATTTGTCATTCCTCCTAACTGATTTCTCATTAATTGAAATCACTGATCCTATTATGCAGATTTGAATTCTCATGGAAAAGGATACATTATTGTTTGATTATGATTAATTTCTAGTATTCCTTATGACATCCTTGATCCTTAATTTTCTAATATATCTACTAAGGAATTTAAATTCCTTGACACATGCATGAGTTCAACCTTATCAATATTTTGGAGTTGGAGAAGAATCCTTGCCTCTATTGAAGAGGAAGACTCTTTAAAGTGACATATTGCTTGCCAAACACGACGAATGATGATCATTGAGTCCTCAAATATCATGATTTCCTAAATTTTTTGATCAATTTTTGGATTTAATCCCTTCCATAGAGTGATAAACACAACTTTATTATTAGTTGTTGTTCCCATTCACCACACAAATTGTATATCAGTTTGTCCACCGGGGCCAAGAATCACCCCTCCCACTCTTGCCACCCATTTTTCTATAGTTTTTATTAGAGAAAAAGTATGCTTTTCAATTTAAGAGTATCTTAATCCATCATTTGATAAATTGCTCATGTAAGCTATAGGAAGTTCAATTTGTTGAAATTCCTTCTACGGAAGGATAACATATATGTCTTCTTTAGTGGAATTAATGTAAATAATAAAATCTTTAGAGAAGTCAGATCTAGCTAATACCAATTCTAAACTAATTTCATTTTTAATATCTACAAAATATTTTTGAGTGACGTCATTCCAAGAAAAACCATGATTTTTCTTGAAAAATTTGTGAAAGGTTTTAACCATTCTAGAAGAATATGGTATATATCTCTAAACAAAATTTATCTTATCCATGAAACATTGAATTTCATTTTTTGATAAACTATGCTAAAGTAATTTCATTCTTAATATCTACAAAATCTTTTTGAGCAATGTCATTCCAGGAAAACCCCTGATTTTGCTTTAAAAATTTATGAAAGGTTTTAACCATTCTAGAAGAATCTGGTATGTATCTTTGAACAAAATTGATCTTATCCATGAAATATTGATTTTCATTTTTTGGTGTAGGAGTTGGAAGATCCTGAATAACAATTACAATTTTTGGGGCAATACTGATACAAGATCGAACATTGTGTCTTAGTAATTTTCCTGCACTGAATCCCAAATTTGATTTTGAGGGATTGAGATTTATACCTTATTTTCAATAACAATTAAGAACTTTCTTAATATTATCAAAATCATCTTGTCCATTTTTAGAATATATAGTTAATTTATCTAAATAGCTTTAAATAATTTTATCGATAAGATCATCGAAAGCTATTTGTACAACTCTTTGAAACATAACACCTACATTTACTAAGCTAAATGGCTTGCATTCACAAGTGAAGGTAACCTAATGAGTGGTAATTGTTTTTATTTATTTATTTGTCACCTATCTTCACTCATATCTAATTGTATCTTGAAAAACCATTGAGTGGTGACACCATTTGAGATCTTTCCACTTGTTGCAACATTGGTTTCATATTAGGAAGTTGAAAGTTATCGTTAACACACAATTTTAATTATGCACACAAATATACATAGAGTCTTATATAAACATTTTTGTTTCATACTAAAAAAATGTTAGCTACCCATTATGAATATTTGATGGGAAATATAATGTCAGTAGCAAGGAAATTATCTACTTCCTTTTGTATCATGGCTCCGAGTGCATGGTTTATGGGTCTCCCTACCTTTGTCTTACATGTCACACATCCTGTTTGATAGGAGTTGTGTTGCTGATTACAATTAGGTTGAATCCATACAAATCATCATATGGCCACACAAATACATCTTGAAATTCATGGAAATAAATCCATGATTTTTTGTTTTCCTTCTTCTAAACATTTTCCTCCAATCTTTAATTTTTTTTCGAGTTTTTGTGAGTCACAATATTCATGGGTATGATTTCACCATTTGTTTTCTTTGAATCCTCCTATATATATTTTATGATTTCTTACATTACTTGAAGAAAATGATTTCTCTAAAGGGTTCAATCCTTTTGGGTATTTATTATTCTCTAGTGATATTATCTCCTTCTTATTAAGAGGCTCATTTTATTGGAAAGCACATATGCTTTGATCATCTAGAAAAACCTTCTTTGATAAAATAGAAACATAATCCAACCTCTTAGGGAGTGATATCCTAGAAGGATTAGTTGCAAAAATAGCTAATATATTTTCCATTAAGTTTAACTCCTTGCAAATATGACTAATTAAAAGATGAAAACTCTAAAATAATCATCCAGGCTACTTGAGTATATCTATTTATAACTTTATTTGAAGGAGTATAAACCTTCTCGATTAAGCTGATTATTAGTTCCAAATGTCCGAAAATTAAGAGGCAGTGGCAAATGAGATCAGTTTTTGTTTATAATCCAAGTAACCAAGCTTCACATTCTGAACATTATTAGTACAATCAAATTCCATATTGTAAGAAGAATTAAGTATTTTCCCAACAAGGGAATAAAATATGACACTAATTTCTCCATCAAAATACATATGCTAGATGTTGTCATCTGGGTTGATAGGGGGTGGAACATGGTCATTATCTTCTTCCAAAAATATAGATTACACTCCAATGTCTTCTTAAACATAATTCACATGTGGTTAAGGTTCACTTTCGATCTAGGGCGAAATTCATCCTTCATGTAATATGATGATATTTTTTCTAGCTTTTGGGAGAGATATGATTCCATCCATGGACATATATCCATTGGTCATAGATTTCTAGTCCCTTTGCAAAATAATGGAATAATTTCTTACCGATATATCAATTATCTAAATATTGCAAGTTATTAGTATCTATGGACGTGCACATAAATATAAAGTCACATCCTTAATTTATCCAATGGTGGGTATCTATTGTTTGTTCTAAGAAAACATACTTTTAGAATTTTTGTTAATACATGATAAACCTAATTCTTCCATAATGATCATAGACATTACATTTGAGCTACAACTACCATAAATTAAAAAACAATGTGCAGTATTATCCATAATCTTCACTGGAACATAAAATGAAGGGATTTTAATTGGATTGTTAGGATAACACATACCTAAATTATTTATGTGCATTTCTTCTTCTTCTTATTATATTTATGTTAAACTAGCAATAGTTGAAACTTTTCCTTCCATAAAACTCTTGAGGTATTTTTGTTGTTGAGAAATGATAGCCATGTCGAGTAGTGAAATGTCAACTTTGATAGTAGCCAATTGCTTCAATATATTGTATTGATTAAGAAGAAGGAGGGGATATAGGACTTTTACTTCAAGCTACAGTGAGCCTCTAACATCTTGATCATTTACAAGGTTTCAATAATCTAATGGCTGTGAGAAAGTACTATTAGGAAAAGTAGTCTTATATATTCTTTCCTTTATTTTGATATGACTTATTAATTGTGTCATCTAGTAAGAAATCATCTTTGAGGACCCAATCTAATGTAACGATTATTGTATCATGTATTTTACTGATGATTCTTTCTCTAACAATTTTCTAGACCTCGATAACATTTTGGTCATGATTATATTCTCAAAAGTTACATCATGATATTGAAAAAATAGTCTTAAGTTGGAAATTCGGATTTTGATTTCTCAAGGCTGTTTTTGGTATTTGTAGAGGTAGAAGAAATGCCTTTTATTTCAAATTCAATCATCCAATTATTCATGTTCTAAACAATTTGAAATATGATAGATATATTAGTTTGTTTATTGGCGTTGTCAATAGGTAAATCAATTATGATTAAATGCTCTTCAAATTGAAAACAAGTTTTTAAAGTTGAACCAATATTATTTGCATTATTTCTTCCAGTCTATGACAATAGGAGGAAGGTAGTGTATTTTAATAATACATCAATGCAACTTGATAATAACATCTGGTTATTTCAGGAATTTGATTATATAACTTAGTGAAACCTAATTTGAAATATTTAATAGTTTCACCTTTATTATAAATAATATTGCGATAATTATGTAAAAGATCAGAAACACTTTGAAGTTTACCATAGAATGATTTAAACGCATAACATAATTCAACCTGGGAGTTAAATACCTTGTGCGGTAACTCAAAGAAATCAACAATAACTTTCCCCTCTAAAAAATTGAAAAAAAGACATGTACATGTATCATTATCATTTGGCCGAATGTTATGACAAGAATTTGAAAAGGATATCAAATGTTCATTGATTGAGATATTCCATTTCCATAAAATTCTGGCAAATGATGTTTGAATTTAGGGAGAGGATTCATTGTTGGTATTAAGGGCACACACCATGGAGTGGAATTCACATCTTCTTCAAATATAAATTGGCCATATTGATTGATTACTTTGATTGGATTTATTTTTTATTGAACATGATTAAAAATACTATGCATACTTCCAATTAAAGTGGAAGAAAAGGCTTGAGAAGTAGCAGTTGTGAAAGAACTCTAGACGAAGTCATTATGATTTCCTATGGAGAATGAAATCTAAATACATTTGTTACTTCAGTTTCAAAATCAAATAAGTATTCCTAAGCTTTCTTTGTGTGCTTTTCAACATACTTTTACATCTCCTGATTTCAACCAAAGGGTCAATTTAAGGTGACTTACCTCTTATCCTTTGTGAAGTGTGAAATTATTTAGACATAAGACAATATAATGATGCTCTTAAAATTAAAAGACTTTCTTTTTAAGACTTCTAATCATTACTCGATTTCAATTTCATGTGTTTTAATGTCTTACCATCTCTCAATATGTTTACTAGAAATAATAGTTTAATGAATATGATAAAAAAATATAGAAGTAATACTTAGGAAATTGAAATCCTATATCTGATTGTTGATAATTCAGATAAGTCATAAAAATGTAAAAAAATCAAAATAAATGAACTAAGGAGTAAAAATTAATTCCCAATGGAGTTTCCAAAAGAATGTTGATAACAAGAAGGTCTAATACTTCTCGTGTAATACTTTTGAATCTCACAAGGTTAGATGAGATAGACAGGAATGCACCACTAGACTTATATCCTTGATAATCTACAACTAGATTAAGATTTGGAAATCATATATATATATATAGGAATACAAATAATAAAACATCTCGTGTAATACTTTTGAATCTCACAAGGTTAGACGAGATAGACAAGAATGTAACACTAGACTTATATCCTTGATAATTTACAACTAGATTAAGATTTGGAAATCATATATATATATATATATAAGGAATAAAAATAATAAAACTATATAAACATATATGAATGAACATACTAATAATAAATTTAGAGCAAAAAATGCCATGTTTAAAAGAAATAATTGAGTCTCAACTAAAATTTGTCTTTACAAACCCCTATGAGGGTTAGGATAAGAGGAATTCTCTAAAATCAAAGATGTCAAAGAATCATACATTGGAAATCATGTCCTATAAATAAAAAAATATCAAAGTCTTCACTGAATCATTTCAAGTTATCACTAAATATCATTAACTTGTGCATGAAATCAAACTAATCATTATTAAAATAACACAAAAAATCTAAATATACTGAATACAAAATTTAATCAAAATAATCAACCTTGAAGGATAAAAAGAGGAAAGACCAAACTATCTTTCTTTGCTACCTTTCATGTTGTCCCCTGCCATCAACAACATATACTTAGTTCTAGAAAACTGAGAAGGGATGAATAGAAGAATAAAAATAATTTTCCGAGCTATATCATACCTTTACAAAAAATTCTCTCTCTCTTTCATTCATAATTCCATTTGCCTTTATCCTAATATAACTTAGTTTATTTGTCGAACTTCTTCTAACTGATTTTTTTAATCAATTTATGAAAGAATTCTTAATAAAATGGATAGATTATGAACATTTTAATTTAATATAACTATAACCAAGTGGGGTCTCACTAGACTCTATCTTTTATCTATTAAATATTTATTTTTCACCTTGTGACTTCCATTAAAGAAAAAAGAATTAACAAGTAAATATGAGATTGCAACGTGTCACATAAAATCATAATATTGTTGGGTTGTGTTATATTATTTCCACATAGTTAACAGGGGGTTTGAGGGGTACCCGTAACCCCATTTTATGGGGTCTGGGGCAGCACCCCAGAAAATTTTGGTTTTGGACCCTATGTTAGGTTGGGCGGACCCACTTATGGTTTTGTGCATGATTTTTGCACATGTTT
>APFE030071883.1:0-10578 GCA_000404065.3 Pinus taeda
CAGGACTTCCCAGGAGGTCACCCATCCCAGAACTCCTCTGGCTCAAGCGCGCTTAACTGTGGAGTTTTTCCCCACAATCAAGCCCACTTAGCTTGCTGCCCCATTTGCAAAACCTTAGCAAGTATTGTGCCTCATGAACCATTCAAGTAGAGATCCCTTGACTCTTTTTGAATTTAAGTATGGGGGATTTACGCAGTGCATTATATTAGATATCATTTTGGGATTCAACTGCGTTAAGTAAGTCATTCACGTATGACCATTTCCATGAGAGGTAGTCGTAACTGACTAATTTCTCATGATTTTTGAATAGTTCACTTAGCACTCATTGCATCGGGTGATGCTCACAGGGGTGAAGAAGTGGGATTGAAACTAGTAAAATGTGGAGAACGAATCACATAGCATCAATCATCACTTCCGGGGCTTGCACCCGGTAACCAGGACTTCCCAGGAGGTCACCCATCCCAGAACTCCTCTGGCTCAAGCGCGCTTAACTGTGGAGTTTTTCCACAATCAAGCCCACTTAGCTTGCTACCCCATTTGCAAAACCTTAGCAAGTATTGTGCCTCATGAACCATTCAAGTAGAGATCCCTTGACTCTTTTTGAATTTAAGTATGGGGGTTTACGCAGTGCATTATATTAGATATCATTTTGGGATTCAACTGCGTTAAGTAAGTCATTCAAACGCATGACCATTTCCATGAGAGGTAGTCGTAACTGACTAATTTCTCATGATTTTTGAATAGTTCACTTAGCACTCATTGCATCGGGTGATGCTCACAGGGGGTGAAGAAGTGGGATTGAAACTAGTGAAATGTGGAGAACGAATCACATAGCATCAATCATCACTTCCGGGGCTTGCACCCGGTAACCAGGACTTCCCAGGAGGTCACCCATCCAAGAACTCCTCTGGCTCAAGCGCGCTTAACTGTGGAGTTTTTCCACAATCAAGCCCACTTAGCTTGCTACCCCATTTGCAAAACCTTAGCAAGTATTGTGCCTCATGAACCATTCAAGTAGAGATCCCTTAACTCTTTTTGAATTGAAGTATGGTGGATTACGCAGTGCATTATATTAGATATCATTTTGGGATTAAACTGCGTTAAGTAAGTCATTCAAACGTATGACCATTTCCATGAGAGGTAGTCGTAACTGACTAATTTCTCATGATTTTTGAATAGTTCACTTAGCACTCATTGCATCGGGTGATGCTCACAGGGGTGACGAAGTGGGATTGAAACTAGTGAAATGTGGAGAACGAATCACATAGCATCAATCATCACTTCCGGGGCTTGCACCCGGTAACCAGGACTTCCCAGGAGGTCACCCATCCCAGAACTCCTCTGGCTCAAGCGCGCTTAACTTTTTCCCCACAATCAAGCCCACTTAGCTTGCTACCCCATTTGCAAAACCTTAGCAAGTATTGTGCCTCATGAACCATTCAAGTAGAGATCCCTTGACTCTTTTTTTTTTTGCCTCATGACTCATTTCTATGCAGTCAAATTGTTGGAGATTGCAGTGCCAAATTTCCTGAGGCGCAAAATTTGTTTGAAGGGAAGGTGCATGGCCAAGTTGTTGGTGACAAGTGGGTTGAAATTCTCTAGGCCGAATTTCTTCATAGGCTAATTTCTTGTGGGTCGAAATCCCTAGGGCCAAATTCTTCCTGTGGGGTCGACTTACAAGTTCTTGTCAATGCATATTTCCTTTTAATTTCTTTGTGGGTCGAAACCTTAATTTTTCTTAGATTGATTAATGGAGGAGAATTGTTGTGGGTGTTTGTCTGTTGTAATGTGCAATTGATCTTTTTTTTTTTAATTTTATTTCTGCTACATATATCTGGAAGTTAAAATACCAGTGATTTTATTTTTCAACAATTCAGAATTTATTTGCTTAATAAAATAAATTGTTGGGAATAATAATTGTTGTGAAAAAACAAATTTGGGCTTGTATTAGGAGCAATGTTTTAAAACTCCGACTTCGATTCGGAAACGACCGAGGGTTGGCTTCGACTCCAACTTCAACTCGGTATCGACTTTGGCCGGTTTGATTTCAATGCCTCGGTCGTTGTAAAAAATATATTAAATATTTTTATTTATTTATAAAAAAACATAATTTTAAAGATTTTCATTCATGTTTCCAAACACAAACCTTTAGAATATAGAGAGAAGACAACATATGATCAAAGTAGGCTCATGAATATATCCATTATATCAGAATGGCACCCAGTGGGACTGTCCAATACATACATGATGATGATATAGAGATCAAAACAAAAACACATAACCAAGGAGGCTCTAAGTGGCCTTTACAACAAAAGTAGATTGTGAAACATCACTAGTCACTACTGACCAGTACTACTGGCTACTGCTAGAGGAGCCAACATCATCTGGCTCAACCTCTGAATCAGAGTCAGACGGGGAAACCCATGGATCCTCCTCAACATCATCTCCAATTGCAACTATAGTAGTGGTAGCACTAGCAGGCTATGCAGCAACTGCACGCTGAGATAGATGAACATGCGCTTTCGTCATGGCTGAGCAGAGGAAGCGCCTGCAATTGGAGGACTTGGGGCTGGGCCCGAGGCTAGTACAAGTGGATTTGAATTCAACTGAACATTATGTTTGATTGATGCCTCCACTTGTAAATCCAAATCAAGATCCTCATCAGAATCAAGCTCTGCTGGATGACTCTCCACTACTCAATCTGACATTGGATCAATATCTTCCAACACAATGGGATCTGAATCAGGTCTTTTGTTTAGCAATTGGTTGCGTTTCAGCCAGAGGTTGTATTGGAAATATACTAGATCGTTTAATTGTTTTTGATCCAAACAGTTTCTCTTCTTCGTGTGAATCCTCTCAAAGACAGATCTATTGCGTTCACACCCAGTAGCACTGCAAGTTTGACTCAAAATACGAATTGCAAACTTTTGCAATTGAGGACAATGGCTACCAAAAGCCTCCCACCATTGTGCTGCAAAAAACATAGTAGTGTAATGAGCTAGCTCAAGTTTCAATAAATTATATCCAACTTTCAAATTATAAACAATTTAACAAAATAAGTATTAAGAATTTGAAAATTGAAATTTTTGTTTACCTAGCTCATTTGCTTCCCTTGCAATCTTTGCTAGGTTCTTCCCAAAGGTATCTGTGGCTTTGCTGAAGGTTGTGACCGTCGATGTATCTCCAACTGATCACACTCCAATGGGATCATGCGATCAATGCAGTCAATCAATCCATCTCTAACCTCCCCACTCAAAGCTCTTGTTGCCAGAGCTTTATAATGATATTGTGGGTTCGAAAAATACCCAATTGCATGTATAGGGCGATTGAGTTGATTGTTCCATCTTTCATCAATGATTGCCCAAATGGGCCCATACTTAGCCACTCTATCCGTGTATGCCTTTTTTATTTGCTCCTTTGCTTAATCCATAGTCTCATAAATGAAACCCATAGCCAATCTTTCCCCATCCACCAACCGCCACACCTTAATCAGTGGCCTAGCAACCTTCACAATCTCTGCTGGCTTAGCAACCTTCCCTGTTAGGCATGCTGGAAGGCAGAAGAGAAGAAGAAGAGTAGGAGTAGTGGGAAGAAATAGATAGGAAGGCAGGATTCTATGACAACGAAGAGGAGACCACATCAGAAGCATGGGATGCTAGGGAGGCCACCAGGGGCATAAAAGATGAGGAGATGGACTAAGTTGCTTAGAGGATGAGCAACACTTTCAGTAGGGGGTGATGATGAGCTTCATAAATGGGTAATTATATGGGCTCATTTTACCTCCTAACCTAGTCAAATCAACCGTTCTCTTAGCTTATTGTATGGTTTTCTGATTATATTTATGCTTATAGAGTGAGTTGAGTTAGTTATGATGCCATGTGGTCTAACATGTGTTTAATGTGGATTATTGATGATTTTTGAGGTCAAAGTCAAGGATCTAGTGGAAAATGGCAGCAATAACTCGAAGTGGACAAAGGAGAGGACTTATAGGAGGGAATCTCCCTCATTTATTACTCATCACTTTGAATTCCCCTTCATTTATATCGGAGTACAAGCAGCGAAATCATGCACTAGAAGGCAGCTGAGCAAGTGGAGGATGACTGATGATTATCTCGAGTTTTGGGAGCCAAACCTCCCCGATTTTAAGGAAGCTATTGGTAGCTTCATTTGTATAAGTAGAGAGGCCTAGGGCCTCACTAGGGTCGGGATTTTTGTTGGATTTTTGTTGTAGTTTTGTTTATGTAAACTCTACTCCACTTCGAGCTTATTATTTTGACAGTTCCATGTAATCTTGTTATTGTTTTCAAAAAGAAGATGGAATCATTTTTGGGTTAGCATTGAGTTACCTCAAAGGGCTGAAGCTCTTGGGTTAGGGCCCAATCCAAGCAGCCAAGCTCCTCTTTACTTGTATTTGTATGTTTTATTTCAGTTTGTAGATTAGGTTGCTGTTAGATGTATTTCTTTTATGGTTAAGAATAGCTTGCTTTTGATGATTCAGTGGTTTGCTTCCATTTGTGCTTTCTATAATAGGTTAAGCAGTGATAAAGAAAAGATTCAAAAGACTAGCAACAGTGCCTTGGCCTCTCTTCCTCCCTTTGGGACCATGATTTGAGGCAAAGACCCTTTTGCTGCCCCAAAAAAACAAATTTTCCTCATTCATAGGACTTCTAGTGTTTGCAGCTTTTTAGTTGGTTAATAGTCTAGTTTGCTTTGCTTCAGAACTCCTTCATCATGCTCACTTCTTTATTTACAATAATATTCTTTCATGCTTTCCTTTCTTGTAGCATTTCTCAACATTTCCTTTCATAGATCATAGTTTAGACAAGTTTGATGCAAAACTCTATTTTTCTAGATGCACTTATTTCATTGCTTACTTAATCTCATTGGTTGGCTATTAGTTGTTTATGCAGCATACCTCTTCTAGCAGCAGGCCAACCTAGTAGCCATTCCATCCTCCATCTGATCCATGCCCTACACGTCGCCCAAGTCTCCCCTCAATTCTGCCTTAGTTTTTTGCATTTTCCAAAGGATTTCTTCCTCTCTCATTGAGCAAACCTAATCATATTTCTCTCTCATGATGATTCTTGGTAGAACCTAGGTGCCCTAACACTTCATTCCAACCCTCATCCACCTTTTCCACCCACTCTCACACCTTCAAAACAACCAAAACTGCTCTCGGCCTCCCCCTGTAGGCCTCTTGTAGAATGTTGTTTTTCCTCCTATAGATTTCCTGTGCCTTCTTGTAGGTTTTCCTGTAAGTTTTCTTTTGAAGGCCGAGTGTGGTAAAAGTCTCCAGAAGATCACCTTTTCCACCCACTCTCACACCTTCAAAACAACCAAAACTGCTCTCGGCCTCCCCCTGTAGGCCTCTTGTAGAATGTTGTTTTTCCTCCTGTAGATTTCCTGTGCCTTCTTGTAGATTTTCCTGTAAGTTTTCTTTTGAAGGCCAAGTGTGGTAAAAGCCTCCAGAAGATCACCTGAGACCTCTTAGGACCCAACCACGCCATCCTACATCCTCTCAAGTTCCAAAACCTCCCTTCAACACCACTTATTCACTGCCACATTCACAAACAATAAATTACATACATGTCAAATTCACATTAAAATACGTGAAAATCCAAAAAGATGTTTTATGCTCATTTACTTCTAGAAATAGCTTAATTAAATGTTGTTTACTTCTTTGAATAGATAATGGCATTATTTTCATGGTTTTCATAGTGCTTTATGCAAAAGTAGGATTAGATGGTTAATTAGGATTTACTTGGCTTGCTTTACATTTTAGTCTTTTTCTTTTCTGCAGTTAGAGTAGTATCTGTAGAATAATCTTTCTCTCCTTTCATCACATATAGAGCTTTCTCTGGAATCCATAGAAGTTGGCTTGAGCTCCTAGTGATCTTGCGCTGGCTGACCAAGTGACAACCTGCAGTAAGAACTAGTACTTGTGCATACAACACCGTCACTTTCAAGTTTGTTACGAACTACCGGGTTGATAAGAGTAAAGAAGGTAGCCCAGGAGTTGCAACATTATTGTTGCAATATTGGTGCTCACCACCAAGTACCTTTCGGTACCGTTGTAATACGTTCAAACCACTATATCTAGGCCAATGAAGTGGGTACGATCACTTCACTAAATTCAACACGATCTCTTGCTTAATTCATGTACAAGAAGAGCTTATAAGAGCAAAATGGAAATAATTGGATTTTCTCTCCCTAACTCAAGATTATATTGTTCGTTTGTAGCTTTGGAAAGTTTACTTTCTTCCCTATTCTAAAGCACTACACTTAAGCTACTGTAGGTGGCAAGAGCCCTAAAAAATGTAAAATTCTAGATGAATTTTAATTAATGTCATATTATTAAGTTGTTCTTTACTCAATGGATGGTGAAGGTGAAACTTATGATGTTATGACACGACTCGAAATCTTAATGCACTCTAAAATGCAATAACAACTTTCAAATTCGATGAAATCCTATTTAGAGAAAAGAAAGAGTTTCTTTGATTTTTTGTGACATGAAATGCAAAAACTCACAACTTTTCCAATTTTCTAAAGCAACCAATTTCACTATAATGTAATGAAAACACAGTCAACAAACCAATTTCCATATTTCCCTAAACATCAAATAAGCCAACATACTCTTTATCTCTAATCTCTCAAAACTTTCAAGCACACATTAATCAATCAAAAGAGTTGGAGAAAACACATTTTCCCTTATGAATGCTTTGATTTTATTATAATAATAGTGTAATTGCAAGAAATTTCCAGGATGAAAGCAATAATTTCCTTTATCAAGCAAAAATGACCACAATTCCTTCACAAAAGCACTAGGTCTTAAGAAACCCTAATTGCAATTCAACATGAATTTGACTACAAATAAGCAACAACTAAGGCTTAATCGATGTATTTGACATAAAAAAATAAGAATATCATAAGCAAAAGGACAATCTATCTTGTTTTGATCAATCAGCAAATCAACTAGACAAAACCCAAAGTAATTCTCTCATAAAGACCTATTTCTAAAAAAATCATTAACAAAGCAATCAGTTGAGTTTAGAAGAGACACAACACAATCCAAGCAAAGATAATGACGCTTCCAGAAAAACAAACTCAAGTCTGGGTTGAAGTAACAACTATATTTTCAAAAATTCTCAAGGCCTACGCGGGTTTATAGTAGAAAACAGAGCGCATGTGCTCTGTTGCTATGGAAAAAAGGGCATAAAGCTATGCTCTGTTAGCAAACAAAAATGACGTAGGGGAAAAAACTTAAGAAAAAATTAAAAATTTAAAAAATCAACCACACAGATTTAAAAGGTCATTAATTTATAAAGACTCAGGTATGGATAAATCAAAAGAATCAGAAAGATAAACTAAGGAAAAATACGAGAACAGAGACTTCTCCAGTATGGTTGCCAATTTGTTACACTAGAAAATACCTCTTGTGGACAAGAGCGATCTCCCTAGATCCTTGACGAAAACTAGAAACAAACAAGACAATTGAACTAACTCTTTCTCTAAGTTGAACTTGTTCGAATTATAAGAAGTATAGTTAAGAAGTATCGATCTTTATGGGTTTCCGTTGTAGAGTAAAGTAGATTCTTGTCATGTGTTTTAGGAAATTACATGAGTTATGAATCTACAAGAAAATCTACACCTATTCCAATTGGACCCCCAACACTGTCTCTTTCAGTTTTTTGGTTTCCTTAATTGGTGTGCAATTTACTATTTTTGGCAGCTTTTCGGGTCTTGAACTTCCGGAGCCTTTTTGAAGCCCTAAACGACGATTTTGGGGAAAATAGAGAGACCATAAATTATTTTAAAATGGCTTGCCAATTTGTTTTCTTTGAGATCTTCAAAACGAGGTATTTTGATAGCCAAACGAAGATCGCATGCCAAAGTTACGACCTCGGGAAGTTGATGTACCAATTTACCCAAAAGGGGCCCACAGTTTTGACACTTCATTTCCTAGGGTTAGGTTTTTAGATGTTTAGGGTTTTCCATCATTTCTCAATAATAAATAAGCCTTTGAGATTGTAACACGGTTCAGAGGCATGTAGCCACCACATCTCTTCTCAAAGATAAACTACCATTCCCTGAGCTAGTTTATTTCCATTTTGTTGGTAAGCATATTTCAGTATTATGATATTAATGAAATGAAGTGAGTATTATTTTTGCTACATTTATGTATATATGGTTATATGTGTAATTTGTTGCGTTCTTGATTAAGTTCAGATTAATGGTATTAGAGCGATATGCTCTTTATTTGTTTTTCTTTGCATGTCCCCAACGAGGTCAGGGTATAAGGAATTAGGGCTCGATTTGGTTGAACCTTTACAAGACTGTTGGACACCTAATCCTCAATGGGTTAGTGTGGAAGCCGAATGGACAAAAGGAGTCCAAGGGACCTTGGGATGTGAAACCCAAGAGTCACATATTGTACTATAAATGTATATCAATTGTTACTAAAAATTGTACTGCATGATTTATCTTTCATATTTCTCTCGCTCCCCATGTGTGTTTAACATGGTATCAGAGCAGGCGTATTCCTACCCTGCATAATTATTTTTGAGCCATTTATTTTATGGCCCTTATGTGTATGTGCAGATCATTTCATGAATATTTTCTCATGAATATTTCTTCAGCACAATTTTAGCTGCAACCTGATTGTATTGCTGCTGGTGTCTGTTGTCCATAAAATTTGCTGCCCCTCTGTCTGACTGTTCAGTTCTCTGACTGTCATAAACATTTCAAAAAGGGCGTTTTTGCACCTGCGCCTCCATTGATTATTCTGTGCTCAGATCTGAAATAATATGCCTCTGCCTTATTCCAGCGCTGCCTCATAACGCATCTGTCCATTCTCAGAAGCGCTGTACGTTAAATTTTTTCATGAATAGCGTTGGTTCATGACTGACAATGCTGAGTGGTGTATGATGAATCTGGGTTGAATGAATCCGCTCCTGTTGAATGCGTTACGTCCAAAGTTGAATGCGTTGAATACGTTGAATGGGCTCTGCGGTTTTTGGTATACACCGCTTTTGTATAAGGTTTCGCAGAACAATGTGAAGCTCCTCTGAAGAAATTGCCCTGTTTCTATCCAAATAAAAAATTTCAAAAGCATCTCTCAGATCCTTCAGGCTGGAAGCAGAATCGATGCCTTGTGTATTCAAATCGACGAATTCTTGCAAATCAATAAAACCGTCTCCGTCGCGGTCAGCTTCTTTGATCATCTTCTTCACCTCTTCTTCGGTTGCCTTGCAACGAAGGGAACTCAAGATCGACCTGAGCTCCAGCCATGATATCTTTCCATCTCCGTTAGCGTCAAATTTCTTAAAAACATCTTCCAGATCTTTGACAAGTCGGGTGGATGCAAGGCTGGAGTCAATGTGAATCGATCTGCCACTTCCGAAGAAGGAAACCCTCGGAGATCTTGGAGTTTCAGGTTGGGAGGTGGAAGAACGCCTATGTTGTGTGAATATTTTCTTGCTTTAAAAAAACTTGATTGATGACAATTGCGAACCTGACTGACTCCGAGAACCTGATTCGGATAGCCGTGGCGAACTTGGCTGTGATTGAGATCGCCTAAGAGTTAAGAACCGCTGCAATCCCATCCTTCTTGGAACTCTGTGCCTGCAGAAAGCTTCTTTACCCGCTAGACCATCTTTCTCTGCGGCTCCTGCTGAAGATCAATCTGCATCGTGTTTGTTTCTGTATGTGGGATGATTGAAAGTCGATACTGGGAAGTGTATTAGCCAGTGGGGTAAAAGATTATTTTAATTCAATGGCGCCGATGACATATACTGAGGGATATGAGGGTTAATTTCTTTTCCATCTTCATCAAGCTCTGCTGGTTTAAGTCCAGCCTTCCGAGCCTCTTCCAATTCCAATTGTTTTCGATGATCTTCTCTTGATTTAAAGGTCCCAGAAGCTGTCGCCATGACTGCTCAATCCTGTTGATTTATGCGAGGCAGACGCTGTATGTGTGTTTAAAGGTCCAAGAAGCTGTCGCCATGACCGCTCAATCCTGTTGATTTATGCGAGGCAGACGTTGTATGTGTGTAAGGATTGTTTGTTAAGCCTCACTTCGATCTTCGTTGGAGAATCGAACGCTGATCAACCGATTTTTAGTGCCTCTCGCGCAGAAAATGATAAATTTGATCAATTTGGTATGTGCATTTGAGCATCAATTCATTTGCAATGAGATCCTGTAGAGTGCTTCACTAGTTTTCCATCACGCTACACCAACTCACAATGTGGATTCGCTTTTGCAATGAGATCCTTGTAAAGTGATTCGTTAGTTTTCCCTCATGCTACACCATCTCGCAACATCAATTTTCTCTTGATATATATATTTCTTCCATTAGGAAGGCCGAGTCACACAGAGCATCAGTGTGTGGGAGCTGCTACAATAGTGAAGAGGTTGGGTTTCTTGCTAGTGTTTATACCAAAGAAAAAAGGGTTGAACATAGAAAACTGTTTATTCTTGGCTCCATCTGACTGTCAAAGGCTGAGATCTTTGTGGAGAAATTACACCAGATTTAATTGTGCTCTGTAATATCAAGGTGTCAAGGGCGAGTTTGTGTTCCG
>APFE030071900.1:4315-26860 GCA_000404065.3 Pinus taeda
CAAAAGGCATTTTAACGTACTTAAATGTTCCCCACGGTGTGGTAAAGGCTGTCTTGTCCTGGTCATCCGGGTGAACAAGTATTTGATTAAATCCTGAAAATCCATCTAGTAAAGAAATTATAGAGGAACCCACTACTCTTTGCAAGATATGGTCCATTTTGGGCAACGGGTAGTGGTCTTTTAGAGAGTCCTAGTTTAAATTTCTCAAGTCTACACACAATCTTATCTCTCCTGTTTTTTTCCTAGTGGGAACTAAGTTAGACACCCATTTAGAGAATCTGATGGGTGCAATGATACCTGCTTCAAACATTCTCTTTATTTCTTTTTCAATCAAGGGAAGAAACATGGGGTTGATTCTTCTAAGTTTTTGTTTGAATGGTTTTCGATTTTGTTTTAAAGGAATGGTATGTTGGATCACTGAGGTGTCATAGGACTTCAAGTCCTCATAACTCAAGGCAAATACATCTTGGAATTCTTTGAAAAAATCCACGTATTTCAGCTTTTGATCAGGGGGCAGATTTTTGGACAACTTAATCATTTTGGGCTGCTCTTCTGTCCCTATGTTGTGTTCTTCTATAGCAGCATTCAGAGGCTCCATTTTTTGCTTTTTGGGCATATCATTGTCATCAAACATGTCTTCTAATGGAGTAAGGCCGGTAGGTAGAAAATTACTTTTTAGATCAATAAACTCATCCTCTGCTTTGGTTGTTTCCTCTAAACACATTTGTTTCAACTGCTCTATGTTTGCATTGTTAAACACAGTTGGGTTAAGGATTTTCTAGCTGTTAGAGCTTGCTGATTTTCTTCTGTTGGACGTTGGGAATCGTTCATGGCATCCATGTCAATGTTTGTGTTGGAAAATTCGCCCTCAAGAGTGAGGAAATTGTTAATCTGGGCATCATTTTGAAATACCTACCAATCCTTAACATTGTTAGGGACCGAAGGTCTGTGTTTTATTTCAGCGGTGAAATGGTGATCTGGTTCAAAGGGAAGCTTGCATGTGCTAGAAAAAGTTGCTAGACTGTGGGCATGAATATTATGATCTCTTGAAATTTTGGCAAGCTTGAATTTGTTGAAAGAATCGAGTATTTCGGTGGCGGCAGCCCTGTAAGCTCTCATTCTACTGTCATTAGTAACAAAGTTATTTATTTTTGTATAATCAAATCGGAGTCACCTAGGAGGGACACTTTTGTAGCTCCTAGGACTTTCAGCAGTTTAAGGCCTAAGAGAAGAGCTTCATACTCTGCCATGTTGTTTGTACATCTAAAATTTAATCTATAGGCATGGCCTTCTGTGTGATTATCATGTGTATTGTAAATCCATACTCCTGCCCCTGCTCCTAACTTGTTGACAGAACCATCAAACTCTAAATACCATGTGTTTTCTTGTTTGAGGTTTGTATTGAGAGTTTCAGTTTTTTGAGGATTGGGCAGACTTACAACTTCTGTTTCGGGATGTTCTTCTTGGTGTTTGCTAGTTGCCTTGACTGTTGAGACAATTTCGTGGGTATTGGCAACCGATTCCTCATTGATGTATGTTCCTCGTTCCAAAGATAACGGATTATCATCCATTGGAGGGCTGGTGTTATCATTAAATAAAATGAAAGAATCCATATCAGAATGGATTGAGTAAATTGGAAAATTTTGGGGCTTATCCTCACTTCTTACCACATACTTCATTAATGTTTCTCTATACAGTCTCTTTGGTTGCCCAAAGACAGATATAGTGGCATAAGAGAGGTCGAGTTGAAGGGATCCTTGCAGTTTTTCTCCCCACGGTCTTGATAGGAGCATGCCATATTTTGTGGGAATGTCAGCAACTACTACATCCATTAGGATTGTCTTGTTGGGGAACTGGACTAGAGACACACAAAGGTCCTTAATCAAGCCTAAACATTTGACTTGACTTGAGTCAAATGAATATAGATCTTTGTATGGTCTTGTGACATCAAGGTTCAATCTTTCCATTACATCTTTGGGCATAAGGTTATGTGAGGCACCTGATTCAAACATAGCATTATGCAATATTTTTTCATGTATGTGCAAACTGACATAAAAAGGTGGAACAGGTCCATATGTTGATTTTCCGTTAACTTCTGGACCGAACAGCAGCTCAAGGGTATCGTCTAAAACGTTTACATCATCCCTGACCTCTGGTAGTTGAAGTGACCTTTGAATTTTTTGCCTATATACATCATGTTTGGCAAGTTCTGAGAGGGGAATGGATATCTTGAGTTTTCCAATCTCTGCTTCTAAACTGAATGGTTTTTCCAATGGGTTCTTGGCGTTGATAACAGCAGATTTCTCTTTTTCAGGCGTACTCTATGTTTTCTTTTGGAATGTCAGCGTTATGATGACTGACAGTTTGTGGTATTTCTGCCTTGGGAGGATTTTTTAGAGTGTTGTTCAGATTTTCTTTTGGGGAGGAAGGAGGTAGAGGCCGATCAATAGGAGGCTATGTGTCTATTATATCCTCTACAGTTACCTGATGCGGGTTTGGAACAGAGCTATCAGACGGATTTGTTATGGTGATATTGTCTTTAATTTTGTTGGGTTGTTTGCTATCTTTTGTTCTGCTAGATGCAGGGACATCAATGGTCCTTGTTCTCAACTTATATTGTTTGTGTACTTCATACACAACAGTATCATAACCTTGTTTAAAATCGAAGGACTCTCCCGACTTGGTGTGAAATTGTTTCACATCAGGGTATTCTCGGTCCTCTTCAGTGAGAAAGATTTGTTGTTCATTTTCCGAATCTATCAGGTTCATATGAGTCCCATCTGTGGGCTCACTAGATGTAGATGCTTCCGCATAGTTTTCTTGGAAAGGAGGCCTAATATCATGGTCGGGACTGGCCCTTCCAGCGTTTGTGTTTTGAGTTTTTCTGAAGTTCGGGTTCCTTATGGCATTGGGCTGTTGACCTTCCCATGAAGTTTTCCTCTCAACATTGTCTACTTTGTCTCCTAGCCTATGGATACCACTGATAATAGCATCCAGCTTCTGATCGAAGGCTGAGGGTTCTTCCTTGAAGGTGGTTCTTCTCTCAGTTCTGGCTCTGTTTCTTTTGGCAATTAGATTTGCCTCCACATTAACAGCAACATCCTGCATCTCTGCAAGGCTTTGAGGGGCTCTTTCCCTTAATTGATATGCCATTTCGGCATCAAAGCCATCAGGGAATTTGTACAAAGCGAGATCAGGTGGAGGTCTGAAATTTTGTGGTATTGCATTGTAAACATTATTAAACCTTGCAGAGTAATCCAAAACCGTTTCGTGAGGTCCTCTTTTGATAGTATCATACTCAGATAGTATGTGTATGGGATCTTTCTTTTTCTCCCATCTGTTAATAAATGTCTAATATAAGGCTTCAGGATTTAATATGGAATTGGGTGTAAGTGCCCTAAACTAGGTTCTAACATCATTGGTCAAACTTTGAATAAAAATCTTCATTCTCACGCTGTCATCATCAATTTCATAACTCTCGAAGTAATCTTGCATTTTCTTTGTATGCTGTAGGGCAGTGTAGGAGTTTGTGCCATCAAAATAGGTAATTTCTGTCTGGTAGTCCTGAGGCATAGCCCCGGGATTAGCAGGCAGCTGTAAGGGCACATATCTATTAGCCATGTTAACGAGGATAAGTGGAAAAACTGGGGCAACTAGGATAATAGGAGTAGTAGTGGTAGTAGGAGTATAGGATGGAGGGGTAGAAGAGCTGCTTGGAGAAGGGGGTGATAAATCAGGGGAATTGGGGTTGACTGAAATAGAACTTTGACAGGGGTTGGAACACTACTTGGCTTAATTGTTTCAGGACTTGAAGCAGTTGGGTCTTCTTGTTGCTTTTGTTTGCTAATGATCTTAGGGATTAAATCTGGATTTTCAAAAACAGCTGGGCGATTAGGATTAGGGTTTGATCTTGTATGATGCTTTTGCTTTTTAGGAGCTAGCTTCTAACTTGTTTTCTGGGAAATTTTTCTAAAAGCACAGGTCGACTGAGCTTTCAAAGGTCGGTTTCTTCCTCTGTGGAGTTGCAGACTGGTTTAGTGAAATTATCTGACGAAGTCCCCAGCGGAGTCGCCATTATGTTATCACTCAGGTTGTCCCTGGGCTCCTATAGGGATACGGCCGAGGTAACCACAAAACAATCTTTGGATTGCAGGTTCTAGCCCACCTGCAGTAAGAGAGGGCTCTCTCTTAATGATTTAACTTTGTTTATGATGATTTTAGGCTAGCTGTTGTGTTCAGGGGTTTTACTATTTTATTTGGATGGAAGGTGCATGTATGGAGATAATTCCAAACAGAGAGGCAAGGTAAAGTGTGATAAGTTTCAAACCATTGGGCATGGAGTCATGGATTACAGCTTGCTGTTGCGTTTTCTTGGTCACAAAAGGATTGCGGAGCAGGATAACCACACATGAGACAATTATCAATTTGCTGAAAGGATGGAATGATAGTCAGGGATGAAAGGCAATTAAGAATCTTTCATCAAAACTGACAGGGAGGAGAGGTGATTGAATGGTTGTCTAGGAGCAGTTAAGAATTCCTAAACTATCATTCATATGTGAAAGAAATAGTGTAAATAAGATCATTTAAGCATGCATGTTCATAACTATTCCTGATGAAAACATGAAAAATTGCAGAAATTGAGCCTAAGGTGCAGCTAAGCAAATCCTAAACTATTCTTCTTTTCTGCAATTTAGATGGTGGAATGATGATAAAACAAAGATGAAAAACTAAAAGAGTTAAGAAACACTTATTGAACCATGTAGAAGCATAAGAATTCCACAGTCACTCCTCAGCCAATTTAAACATAGCAGACAGTTTTAGAATCCATGCTTTCAACAGTCTTTGATTATAGAAAGCATCACAGTTACAGTGCGAGTCTCTGCTTGAGAGAAAAATCGGAATAACAAAGATCAAGCTACTGATCAACTAACCACCAACCAACCCCTACTCCATTTTTCAGGGTAGTATATATAAGCAAAATATATAAAGTCATTTATTACAACCGACCTAAATAGGTCTGCAGGAAAAGCTTTTTCTAAAAACCTAATTGTTGCTGGAATTAAATGCAAGTAAATCTTTTAGGCTGCGCCAAAGGCAGCTGAATCAAGTTGAGTTGATGAGGTGTCCTGTGTGACTTGGTGGAGTGGTTCTATCATAACTGTGCATTGAGTTCTGGTCCACTTATCTCCTGTGAGTTTAATGTGCAGTCATCTGTGCTGGTGAGCCTTCAATGCATCCTTAATTGCTTCTTGACTTTCAGAGCTTTCCTTTTAATGGTGGATTTGCCTCGAGCCCTGAGAAAATCTTCTTCTGATACACTTTGCCGCTACATTGATGGTCTTCGCCGCTTCCTGATACTCTTTGACATGTTCTTGATCTGCATATTTGATCTGATACCCTTTAATCTTTATTCCTGGTCTCTCTCTGTCTTTAGATACGTTAAATTTGGCAAAATCGAGCATTTTCGGGCTTTTTCAGTGCAAAAAGGGCCAAGGAATCAAAAGATTCCCTAAAGATTCCCTAATATGGTCCATTTCTCATAGCTTCGCACTAATCGCGCATCAAAAACTGCCTCTGTTTCTCATTCCAGAGCTCCAAAGCTCGACTTTCGCTCTTGCGTGTTTTTCCCTTTTTTTTTTAGCTGCTGATGTCAGCATGACGTCAGTTGTATGACGGATGACGTCAGCTAGGTGATGTGGCAGGGTGATGTGGTAATGATCTGGTCGGTAGGGTGACTCATATGTTACTGCGATGCGATATAGTTATTTCGATACGATCGCAATATCGCATCGGCGGAGAATGAGAGGGTATTTATTTTGGAAATGCGATGGCTGCGACCGCCGATTGTCGATATCGCGATAGCGCATTGGGCAAAAAGGAAAGGGGAACACCTATGTGGTATAAAATATTGCGATATGCCGATCGCGAGACGGCATAGGTGGAGTGACCATCGGGAAGAAACAACAGCGAGCCATAATACCATTGCGACCTCCGATTGCGATAATCGTGTTGTAGAGGGTTCGCCAGGATCGGAAGAATGTTGAGGCAATTGGCAAGGGTTTATTGCAATTGGAAGGAGTGAGTATGTGATTTTGAAGAGTATTTGAGGCCTCGGAAGGGGTCCGATAACCTAGAAAGGAATTTTATGCTTTGAAAGGAGTCCATTGCATTAGAAGATGGTTTGAAGGGGCGGCATGAGGGTTCTTGCCAAGTTTCAGATATACTGAGCAATTCCTGGGGGTACTTATGGTTATTTTCAACCAGAGGGAGGGGATATATACATAAGGGAGTTATTACCATATTTTTTAGTAAGGGGAATGGGAATAGATAGGGAGCTACATAGTACAGTTAGTAGTTAATATGACAAGTGCTAAGAAAGCGTTAAATATGTAAATCTTAGGCTATTGGGGAAAAATGGTCCAAAAAAGGAAATGACCATTCCTTGGGTAAAACAGATCTTTACCAAGGCAATTGACATGGAAAATTATGAAACTAAGAGGTATCAAGCAGGTCTTGATCTCTTTCGGGGAAGTTAGTGAATGATTTGGGGAAGAGGAAGAAAGGGAAGTTAGTTATGCCTGATTTGAGCTCCTCCATATGAAACTGCCTGATGACTGTGACTTGGATGAATGTAACACTTGAAAAATGTAGAGTTGATCACAAATCAACATTCTGCATCCTCAAACTACCTACCCAGCCTACTTACCTAACATTTTTTCTTCTTTTTGGTTTGGGTGCACTTAGGCTTGCAGACCCAGCATTTCAATTTTTTCTTTTTATGCCTTCCTATCTACAAACTACCCTTATTTCTTCCAAGGGCCCAGATTAAGAAGTTGGGCTCCTTTGATTCTCTACCTATCTAAGAAACTGCCAAGATGAAGCTGTTTGGATAGATTTTCATTCTCTATATTTTAAAACAGGAAATTGAAACCTAAGGAGACAAAGATTAGGCTGTTTGGACCTCCCTTTAGCTGAAAATTCTACAAAACTGGAATGATTCTTCAAAATTGGAATGCAGTAGATGAACTTTGAGTAGAATTCTTTCCTTGGTGACTGTTTAGCAAATATGGAGCATTACATCATGCAAAGTATGACATATTTGGCCTGTAAAAATTTCAATCATGAAATATGAGTAACCTGTTGCAACAGGAGGGTAACACCAAGCAACCAAACCAATAAGCCAGTGTCCAGACCTATGAACACCTCCAATACAGCCCAAATACCATCAGCTATGGAAGCCACTCTATCTAAAATAAATCGAAACCCCGAAGATGTTAGTGCAACCATGATAGGGAGGAAATCAAAATCCATGACTCCACCTTTCCTTATCACATTTGAAATCCTCAACATGAACGTACATAATTGCTTGGTAGATTCCAATGCCTCATCCACTGTGTTGCCTTATGTTGTTGCCAAATTATTGCATGCTATACTTGAGAAAACTGGGACTCAAATTATGAAATTATATAGGACAAATGTGAAAGTGATTAGGGAATTGAAAGATGTGTGTATTCCGATAGTTGATAAACCACAGTACACACAAGTCATTGATATGGTCGTAATCGATATACCTGAGGCTTATGGAATGCTGCTTAGTAGGGATTGGTCAGCAAAACTGAATGGATATTTCTCAACAGATTGGTCCCATCTCTTGTTGCCTCAGAATGGGAAGGGTGATATGCTGAGAGTTGATCGTGAAAGATACACGAAGTATGTGGTGACAGTGCTAAATGGTCCTAATGAATCTATAATGTTTACAAAATCTATCCTTGGGAATTACAGTTTCAATGATTATTCCACAGAAACCTGTTTTGGAAAATTCCATGCTGAAACAGGTGAAACAGTTGCAATAAACACATGGTTGTAATATCTCCCCCATAATCCAACTGACAAACCACCCTGTAATATAGTAGATGATAAAACTAGTCTCGTGGGAAGCAATTCAGTTAATGTAACATTAGACTCTAATTTTTGGACACTCTATTTTAATGGTTCTAACTACCTTGAATGTGCAGGTGCTAGGAGCATTCTTATTGACCCACAAGGGTACCAGCATTCGATGGCCAGTTGATTGGAGTTTGCATGCACCCACAATATAGTAGAATATGAAGGCTTGCTGCAAGGCCTGAAGAAAGCCATTGATATGAATGTAAAAAATGTTAAAGCTTTTGGTGAATCATAGATAATCGTGGATCAGGTAAGGAAGAGGATACATTGTTTTTCACCACACCTGGTAAGGTACCAGCATGAGGTATGAAACCTAATTGATAGTTTTGGCTCTTTTATTACCACGTATATACCTAGAGAGAAAAACCAAAACGCTGATCTGATGGCTAGTATGGCTGCTAAATGTTTGCCTGATTTTAGATTAAAGAAGAACAAATGCTATGTTGAATTGATTTTTAGACCATTTGTGCCTAACAACATCTCAAATTGGCAAGTGTTCGAAGAGGAAAAGCTTATGAATGGGAGTTAAGAGGAGGCTAATCCCTACCAACAGAAGCTTCAAAAGATGCATTTAGGCCCAGGACCATTGGTGCAAAAAGAGTTTAACAAAATGGTGGATGCCAAAATCATCTCTCTGGTCATGCACACCCCCTGGGTAGCCAAACTCGTGTGAGTAAGAAAGAAAATTGGGAACATCAAGCTATGTATCGATTTCAGAAACTTGAATTGAGCACCCCATAGAGATAGCTATATTGTCCCTCCTATAGAACACATTCTCCAATGCGTTTCTGGGTCTGAAATGTTGTCCCTATTATATGTGTTTTCAGGATATAATCGAGAATTGGTGTCTAATGGAGATCAACTTAAGACAACATTCCAACACTTATGGCTGAACCAGTTCCAAGTTGTGGAAAAAATTGGTCAAGGAACTTACAGGTTGAAAACTTTGCAGGGAGAAACTAAAAAACTCCCTATTAATGGCCAACATCTGAAGAGATACTTCCAGTAGCCACCACATGGTGGTTACCTCTTGCGTATATTATACTTCATTTCATTTTTCTCTTAGTTTATTTGTATTTCTGTCTTTTCCTTTTGTTTCCTACAAAGTTTATTTTCTCGTTGTTTTGAATTACAGTCCTTTTTCAGCCAACTGACTTTGCCCCTCCCATCATGTTCTCACTCTTATCTAATTTACCCTCAAGCACCGTCTCCAGCGTTTCCCTTCCTCATTAACCTATTGATGATTCCGTTGTTTCTGAATCCATCATCACCTTGCAAATCAAACAAACTTCCTATCAGCCCATGAGAACTTGAAAATAAACTATAGAATTCAAACCAAGCCACTCATTGGAATCTGTTGAGGACTGGGTAAGATCTGTTGATAACTTAGATATTTGGAGCATGTAGGGGTATATTTATAAAACAATAATGTGTAACTACAACTAGACTGGCATGGAGGGACGCCACATTTTGAATAACTCCCACTTAGACCTAGCATATACTTCCCTATAAGGTTTATAGTCATTCTACACTGGTCTCATCCACCACACTAAAGTGTCCAATACCTGTTATCTACGAGTATACCTCCTTTCATGGGCTAAGCTCAATGTCGTACACCTTATGGCAAATCCAATTATGCTCTGGTCCTTGTGCCTAAAACTGGAAGACTTCTGTAAAAGAAAATGAAATGTCGAGTCCTTGTGCCAATCTGGAGGGACAGGCTTTTTGGGAAGCCAGTTAGAGTAGGGACTGTTGCTGGGCTCAAAGTACCGGTTGACACAAGAAGCCCAACCTTGCTTAAGGTGTTTAAAAATATGGGATGATCCATGACTGCACCCCACTCAATCATATGAAAATATAGCACTGAAATTATTATACAAAGTACAGATAATCATATCTACATAAAGAGTTGAGGTACACACCTAAAACAGGTATTGGTAGACCAGTGATGGCCCTAAAAGGATTTTGAAAGTTGGAAACAAGTAAAGGAAGGTTAGTAAATCCCATAATACTACTGTTGGAGAATGCCTATCAAAACCCTATCAGTCAGTAGAAGCTATTTGTATTTATCCCACCTAAAGTAATTGATGTTGAAGTGGAACCCATGCCTGTCCATTTGTACCGTTTGCATTTCAAGTTTATCTTAACACCCTAATGTTTTAGTGATTTGAGGTTTATTGGAAACAGAGATAACTGGTTCACCCAACGGTTCGCCATTTGTTGTGGCCACAACCACCACCCATTCAAAACTTTCCTTAGAAACAATTTTGGATGGGTCCCCTAGAAGCTAATCTTGCATCCCTCTCAATTATTTGTTTTACCTGAGGGATTTAACTCTCTGGAGAGTCAAATATTCCATTCACAAATGGTTAAAGCCCCTTAGCAAATCCCTCACCTATAACCCTATTTAAGCCCTTCATTCATATGCTCATCGAGATTTATTTAACTCATAAAACCCTCCATCGCATCATTATTCTTGTCATAGCTCCTTATAGTGAAAATGCTCAAAAAACATGCATACAACCCCTTTTCCACTTATTACAATTAACACCAAGACTTAGTGTTCACCGTTACCTTCCAGACTCGACGATAGTGTTAACTGTATTATATATATTTTGGATCCAATAGCTATATCGCTATATCACTATCAGCGGGGTCTTGGAGGTTATACATATATGGCTCACCACCATTATTGGACCCGATGGTTCTATTAAACACGATATATATATATATATATATATATATATATATATATTATATATATTATATATATATATATATAGAGAGAGAGAGAGAGAGAGAGAGAGAGATATATATATATATATATCATGTTTGGGGTTCAATCACTTATTGCTATCGGGAGGCTCAAAGGTTCATATATATGACGTGCAACTAGCCCCCAAACTCGACGACATTATTAATCGTAATTCATATATTTCGGGTCCAGGAGCTATATCTCTATATCACTATCAACTGGGTCCTGGGGTTTATATATATGGCGCATCATTATACACTGGACCCACCAATGAGTACAAACCAAAGCATATAACATTTGAAGTCTGGCCTTATGGTCGACCACGGGTTTTGACTGTGTTTTCCCTTGCATTTTGAAAAAGCATTGGAATTTGGGTTTTACAAAGGGAAGCCTTATATGACGAACCCGAAGGAATTATGAACTACAACATGTATACATGTTGGACCTAGCCAACAGAAAGGGCCAATCGGCATATTCTTAAGCCCAAACTCATTGCACGATGTGATGCGATGTAGCGGACCTGATAGGGTATGGGTTGTTGCCTGTAGTTTTTCAAGTCCAGATTTTGGATGCAGCCCTGTATTTTGCGGGGACTTTTAGTGTAAATCAGATTTTTTCCTACAAGACCAAATCAATGAGTAGATTAATGACCAGGGGCCGATTCTTCCACTATTGTTGCTCATAATGTTATAAATGCTTCATGAATGCAAAATTTGTGTGGTTTGAGCATTATTTATCATATCTATATATGTGTAACTGATGTTGGCCATTTTTGCAGGTGAGGACCGAGAGAAGGCAAGCTATGCCTAAAAATGGATGCATAAGCTTCAAGTTCGACTCCAAATAAAAGATGCAAGTGTAGATCTAAGGAGTTTACTCATGTAGATACGTTTGATTGAAGATTGGGTTTCATGGCATGGCAGTCATATTTCCAGGTGTTGCCTATGTATTCCGAAAGCGAAACCACCCTAAATTACATCATGAAGAGATGACACACAGTCATCCCCTCTAATCAACAACCATTCAGTTCTTTAGGAAATGAAGTGCTCTAATGACAGGAAACGCCCTCTATGTGTCAATAGGGACACCGATTGCCTTCCTCTATATATTATGATTTATATAATGAAGTAAGACCGAGAGTCATCTCTAGAGGCATAAATATTCCCTCCGTAGAAGAAATAGGGGCTTTTTTCGTTTGGCATAACAACTTTTGTTTATTGTGAGTAAGGAAGATTGTTTGGGTCATAGAAGGACCCTTTTCTCATATTGGTTTTCCTCTTCTTTATATGTTAAGAATCAAGATGTTGTTGTGAGCATAAATATGAATGTGATTTGTGTTTGTGCCCATTGATGACTTACAATTTATGATTAGCTTTGGTTGTTTGAATGTGATTCTTCATCATAGTTAATTCATGAGCAGTCCCTAATTTGAAACTATGTTAAACATCAGTTGCAAGCTTTAATTCCATAAAAGGAATGTGTATTCCTGTATGAGTGATTGGGTTGCACTTTAGAATTGATGCAATCTTGTTCTTATGTGAACCAGTAATTGATTCATTTAGACTTGGGATTCATATATGATGTTTAACCTCTCTTTCATCATGCTCTTGCAGGATAGATTAGGTTAGCTAGAACTAGATTAGAGTAGTTAGAAGTAGTGTAGATAGGATTTAATACATAGAGGTTAGCTGTTTTATTTTGTTGATTTAATTGAAGTCTTCCTCCTAGAAGCAATCTATCAACACATTTAACAATTTACGGGATCCCTTAAAACCCATTGTAACTAGCCATTCCAAATGAAATCAGGTCTAATCGGGGCTTGTGATCAAGTTAGTTCCCCTTGTTCGTATAGCAAGCATTCGCCATGTCAACAAACACACAACCATCCTGCAGTCCTGTACATGCTTCCACTCCCCCTTTATTTTCGGAATAAGGAAAATCTAATGAGAACTTGGGAGAATCCCAAGTTTTTAGCGAAGATATTCAGAAGCTATCCAAAAGGGATATCCAACATGCTTTTTGTAAATTGTGCTACCACCCGCGAATGATGAAAAATAATATTTTAAAATAAATTTATTAATTAGTTAATTTTTAGAATTTATTTTTTTATTTTTTCAAATTCTAGCAACCTAAGATGTATCATGAAGTAAGTGCTATGATATTTATCATGGATTTATGCCTATTAACATTTACCATCCGATTAATTTATATAGCTACATTAATCTTAACAATTTTTATAACAAATATTAAGTATGTCACTTTACTTTCAAAATGTTAATTTTAAATTTACTAAATTATTCTATAGAAAATGCCATTTCACTTTCAAAATGTTGCTAGATTTCCCTTCTCCTTATTTTCCAAAAGTAGATTTGAGAAGACACCATGGGAACAAAAATATGTATATTTAATTTAGAAATAAATTGGGGAAGACTATATCTTTTCCAAAAGTATATTTGAGAAGACACCTTGGGAATAGAAATATGGATATTTAATTTAGAAATAAATTGGGGAAGACCATATCTTATCAAAAGAAGATTTGAGAAGACACCTCGAGAATAGAATGATAACAAATAATAAATGTCATATTAGTAAAATAAAATTATGGATTCACAAGTGTAGTTTTATACCAATACTCTGGCTTTTATACCAATATTACTTAATAATTGTAAGTCAATATCCGCAGGTTAATTAAACACTAATCAAAATTAGCCCGATAGGGTCAAGTAAGGCATTACAATGTTTACAATCTATTATAATTTGTTGTTCTTGGTGCTTGAAAGCCCTTTATTAAAGGCTACTAGTTATAATATCAGGTCCTTGTGTGTTAGAGAGGTCAAGTTGTATGATCAACTTCTAAATACATTCAATGTTCAGACTACCTTCATAGAAATTGATGGATAACTAAAAGCAAAATATCGAGCATATGGTGATATGTCAATAAAGTGGTTTAATTACTTCACAACGTTTCTTGCAAAAGCCCTAACGAGCTGATTATGTCAATATTTTTGATGATTTAAGTATGTTAATGATGGTCAGAGCTAGTTGTGTCTTAAATGGGTCAAGTGGTAGGATCGAAGTTGTAGTGGAGAAAGAGTTGAATCTGGGAGATTCTAAACTGTGTATAAGTGTTGATGAAGACCATACTAGGGTATCAAACAAGCATTTGTGTTGTAATTTGTGTTTCTTGTATTGATATTTGTAATGTTAATTTTTTAATGTAAGCATTAAGGGAGGGACTTAGAATTAACACTTACAATGGAATATTTTTGGATTGGGTTGTTGAGATATTTTCTCAACAAATAATATCTTAGTTTAAAATTTGTAGAATCTCATAAGTGTTATATATGTGTGATGTATTTTTGGTTTTGAAATGTAATAGATGAATATCTTTTGTGTGGTGTGCAACTCCAATTTCTTTAATAATAATAAAAATGTAAAAAAAAATGATTATCTAGATAATTTTTGTAATGTCTTCTAATTTGGGAAATGTAAGATGTTTTTGATGCTTCTCATCGATTGATCTCTATCAAAATTTACTTTCTATTTGATTTATATAGTTATGATAATTTAGAATTTAGTATACCATTTTATAAAAATGTAACTTCAATTTCAATATATTATTAGACTTGAAAAAAAACAAAAAAACATATATTAAAAAATATTCTTATTTAAAGATATATACTCTTAACTTAACAAACAACTTGCCTTAATATCATGGTTTTACATTATGAATCAAAGCACTGTACACTAAAATAACTCTCTTTCATCCATGTGGCACCACTAGTGCTACCTATAATATCAATTCCTTGTACTCAGTGAATGGTGGTAATCCCGAATGTCCATTCCAAATTCCATGTACTTAGGCAACAATGTTACTTTGATTGAAGAGGTAAGGTTACATTGTTAATGTCATCACATAAATTGTAAACTAAACACATATTGAATGTAAACATGGGTAACAGGGGGCAATTTAACTAATAGAGTTTTGGTGTTCTTTTCCTAATTTCAAGATATAATTTTAAAGTGAAGATTTAATGATTTATTATTTAAAATATATTTTTAAATATGTCAATAAATTTAACATTATTTAAAACACATTTCTTAATATAAACGAATTTAACATTTAAAAAGAAAAACATAAAATTTGAAGAAAGATTTGCCATCAAAATGCACACTAGATTAAAAAAAAAAAATTATTAGTCAAAGTACACTAAAAGGTGCAAGCACTCATATCAATCTTTAATAAAAAATACCATTCATCTGTGTCAAGGGACTGACATCTTAAGTCTATGAAAATGGTTCATCCAAAATAAAATATTTTAACTTTGAGGTACATGTAAACCAAGGTTTAGGTGGGCCTTCTCTTGGTTTTAAGACATTGAAAAGATTTGAAATGAACCAAGGTAAGGTGGTTAGGTATCATATTGAAGCGTACAGGTGAATAGAAATATTTATTTTTTCTAGATAGTGAAGGTTGATACTAAAGGCCATGACGCTACATTGGGTGCTTAGACACAACCCAAAATATGAAACCTTTCTATCACCCTTAAATTCCAGCCTGGTATAAGAACTTTCTCTTTCAAAATACTCCTAAAGTATGTTCATTATGTGGGAAAATTGTAGCAGGAAGAAAACAACGGGAGGGTATGTATTCACAAGATTCACAAACTCCAATTGTACTTGGTTGGCCATGCTGGGAAACATAAACTTCAACGAAGGTTGTTTAATTCAAGACTTTAATACTTCACGAAGTTGGTAGGAACAAGAATGTGACCATTATGTATATTTTACACCTATTAGATATTTCAAAGAGAAACATCGAATATGACTTTGTTTTGTGCCCCTTACTAGTGTCTGTCAATCTTGCCAGTCTCCAGGGACCAAATGTGTTGTTACAAAGTTTTTGTTAGGGTCCTAGGTCAAGTTTTTTATGATTTCGGTAGGTCTTCAAATAAAAATTTGATCATTGATTCATGTGTCTAATTCATTACTACTCTCTCCACTCTCATGGTCAATAAATTCTGTCATGGTTAGGTCATCATTTATCAGTAGTGTGTCTTGGTCATCATGTTGTTAATCATTCCATTAGTTCAGGCATACAAACTGTCATGTAAAAAGTCATAATTTACACCTAGGTCATCATCAAGGAGAGTAGCAATAGGAATAAATGATTTATTGGGTTCCTAAAGTACATTTTATCCTTTATTAATATCTAACATTGCATACTTAAATGTTAAAGTTGTTGCACACTATATTGTTTGTCAGATTCTCAAGAAGATCAATGATGTCATGCCACGACATATGCACAAAAGTGATTTTGAGCTTATAAAAGGACATTAAAACATTTCCTTGCTCATTTCATTTGTATCAAGCTCCTACCTATCATGAAATTCTTTCCAATTAGCCTCACTATTGATTGCTACTCTCAAAGCGCATTTCAAACCCTCTGGCTATGTTTTGTGCTCACACTATGTTTTTTGTAGAACGTTGTGTTTTCATCAGTGTGAGGAAAAGGAAAATCTCCTAGCATTCTCTGCAGCAAGTGAATGCCTCTCCTTGTCAATAAAAGTAGGTTCAAGCAATCACCACCTCTAGTAATCAAAATTTTGAGTTTTTGGGTGTGAAATTCTCCCCTAGGGTGTCCACACTACGTTTTCTTATTTAACTCCATGGCTTGATTTGCACATAGTAAAACTAGATTTCGTATACATTCTACCCTTCCCCACACTTAAATACACCTTCCCTATATTTTATAATCCCTCCCTCTCATTTACCTATGTCCTAGACCTAACCCTAGCTTCTACGCTACATTTTTCATAGTTTTAGTGTTAGGACTATGTTTAACTTCATCATCTTCCACCTTCCTAAGTTTCCTAACACACCTCCCTACCTACCCATTTTTTCTTTCCCACATATATTCTCCTTAACCCCTTCATTCCCTCACCTAAATACACTAATCCCTCCCCCTCATTTCCCTGAGTCTTAGACCTAACCCTAGATTCTACATTGTGTTTTTGGCAGTTTTAGGGTTAGGGTTGTGTTTAAATTCCCTACATCAATCCCTTCACTATTTTCATCATCTTCCACCTCCCTAAGTTTCCCAACGCACCTCCCTACAGCCCCTTTTTTATTTCCCAATATATTCTCCCTAATCCGTTCATCCCCTCACCTAAATACACTAATCCCAATCCCCTGCTCCTCTAAAAACTTTGTTTTTCCCATCTCTTACACTAGGGTTTTTCTTTGCAATTGTAAAAAATGGAGGGAGGCAAGAAGCCATACAACAAAGGAGGTCAGGTATCAAGGTTTGAGCCACTTGAAACCACAGAATTTATGTATTCATCATTTTCCAAAGAATGTTTACAAAAGGTGTGTTGTTTAGGGGTTTTTGAGAAAATTCAACAAGTAGGATATCATGCCAAGTTAACAAGTTTTTTTGCCACATACCTTAGGAGTGATAAGGTCAACATTGCAGGGTTCAAATTCATCATTTCAACTAATGCCATAGCTACATCTACAGGGATACAAAATAGTGGAGAAAAATGGTTCAAACACTCAGATTCAGATGTTCTAAACTATAAAGATTTTCCAAAAATTCAGTTCAAAGAGGCTCCTAAGAGTGTTTTTCCTTTTGGATTGTTGCTTGGAAAGTTTGCTCCATTAATGAAGTTCATAATGAAATATTTTACATGTGAGGGTAGGTTTTCAACAGTATAAGTATCATATCAGATTGTTGATGCACGTCACTGGTGTAAAGCCTCTCAACCTACCTCACTACCTCTACAAAAATTTAGTTAAGATGGAAAAGAAAGTGCAAAACAAAAAGGGTGACCACCAAGCTAGTCTCTACCACCATTCCTTAATTAAAATAATTGTCATATACGATCTTGAACAAAAGAACATCTCTTGGGAAACCTTCATGCAATCCACATTTTTTTTGCCTTCTACTAGTTAGCCTACTAGCCGCAGTACACTACCAGCATTATCCAAACTAAGGGAGGTTGACTCATCTAGTAGAGTTTCAGTGAAGAAGACACATAGGGCAGAAATCACTCATACCTGCATTAGAGGGGAGAGGCTTTATTTTATCCTAGAGAAGAGGAAAGGGCCAAGTGTACCTCAGTTGACAGGGAAGCATCTCCACATAACCATGAGACATCATTCCATGAGCATATTCATGAAAAATAGGGAAAATCATTGAAGAAAATTTCATGGAGAAAGAGGCTGAGATTAGAGGTTTGAAAGATGATTTGGCTAAAGCCAACTACATGATTTCATTTTTGTAGCAGGAAAATAGGCAACTCAAAGTGAACCAAATGCTAATGTCAAAACCTAGAATGGTTGTATAGGATGAGCCAAGAAAAGGTAAGCAATTCACTGATTTAGAGAAAATGGAGGACACTGAATTTCAAGTCAAGCCAATGAGGCCTAGAACCAATGGCATGAAGAGGAAAGGAAACCAAATGAGTGAGCCATCTACACCTTTGGAGCAACAAGACATTAACAAATACATTGAACAAAATTTTGAGGCAAATAGGGAGTATTTGCTAGATAAAGTTAATTTCCACTTGGAGAATATCCTTGAAAGGGAAAACAGGGCCACCAACTTACAGAGGATAATGGATAGACATTATTAAATCAGAAACATGTTTTTCCAAATCAAAATTTAGAACTTGAAGAGAAAACTAAAGGAAACCCTAAATCAACAAAACAAGGGGGACAAGCTTGAGTTGTTGGCTGAGGCTTCACGCATAGCTTGAAGAATCATTACCTAGCTCCATGAAATCAATTTCAAACACTTAGAACATATTTTGGACTTTTTTGAAGATTTTGGGCAATTTTGGAAAATTTACACAGTTTTTGTGCAAAAAAGGGAGCACGCCCCATGGTACATTTTTGCTGGAGGCCCCCAAATCATGAAAAGTCTGCATTTTGTATTCCTTATGACTTGCACATTGAATTTATGGAACCGGAGATCCATGTAAACAACATTTGCTAGGTCAAAAATTCAAAAAAGTACCTAAAAAACACCTTTCTTCCATGTTTTTCAGAGGTACGCTACGCTTTTGGAGTAGCTGTGGGGGAAATAGTTTTTCGAGGTATAAAAGTAGAAGTGCTTGAATATTCTATGGTGTAGTAGACATGTCAAGTTTTCTCCAACATCTTTCATATCCAAATTTGGGTCTCAGGAACCCCTCCAAAAGTCACTTACAAGTAGCACACTACGTTTTCCCTAAGCACGTAGTGTTTTCAGGAAATTCCCTACGTTTTGGCCTAGATCTCATTTTTCTCAGTTTTCTCAGCCCATATCGACTTTTCTTGATGTGATTATTCTTTTATGAGTTGAAATGATGTAATAGGAGGTAAATAAGCTTGTTAGAGTAATTTTCATGTAATTTTAGGCCTCGTTTGTGAGAAGAAGTTTAGTCAAAGTTTAAAAGGAGGATTTGTTTTAACCTCCCTAGACATTACAGTTTGTTGAGCACTTCATGTTATTAGTTCCTAAACTGAAGGATTCGACCTGAGATAGGGGAAATGGTTATTTGATCTATTTGTATATATTTTTCAGTCAGATTCAAGGTTGAACATTACTGAGTAGAAATCTTGAAACTTGGACTTCATCACTTCTACAGGAAATCAAAGGATAGTTGCAGCTATTATTCAGGAATTATTGTGTTGTGAGTTTTTTATAGTTAGTGTTTTCTAACTGTTATAGTTTTATATGAATGATAATTTCATATTATTTCCCTATCTATGCTTTCAATGATTTTCCTAAGATTTTTTAAACATAATTCTTAAGTTTAAGCTTTGTTTTGTTAGGAACTTCATGTTTATGTCACCTATCATCTGATAAATGAATTCATGCTTGCCATTCTTATTTTTATATTTGATTTTGCACCCTACACTACATCAAAAAAACCCCAAAGTATCACAAAGGCATACCTACCTTGCTCCTTTATATCTCTTGCAACTGAAACCGTTGATCCTTTGACCTAGTTCCCTGGTTTTCAATCCTGATCAAGAAAAACTCTGAAATCTTCAAAACCCTAGAGTTGAACATATCTAGCCTAATATATTTCTCCCACTCCAGTCATCGTTGACTATGAGCTCATAAAGAGAGGCATCTCTAGTTTGACAGGGCTAGTTGTTAAACCCTAAGTGGTTTGAGATTACCTCCTTCGATCTGCTTTCTCAGCCTTGGGATATTGTGGAGGATAACACCCCTAAAGCTTACATCCTTCCTCCTAATTTTTGTATAACCACACCCTTGCCTTTTTATGCATGTAGTTCGGGTGCTAGGGTAGAGAAAAAATATTCCATCTCAGGGATTGACCACTGGGATGTTTCTTTAGCTCTTGGGTAATTTGTAGTCCTTGTAGGATGTATGTAAGTGTTTGTCCCACTTCCATAACTGGAACTTGGAGGTCATGTTGTTGGGCCATGGAAATGGTATGATTCTTCTCTTTATTTTCTTAGTTAATATTGTGTTTTCCAAGAATTTTATCTTTAGTTTGGAATAATTCAGGAAGAAAAGGGTAATGAAAGTCAGCTTAAAGTATTGTCATTAATTTAAGTATTTTAGATACCATAGAGCTTTAATCTAAGTAAATTGGTGTGCAAAATGATCTGATTAACAATTTTTATTCCCTCAGACAAATGCAGAGCGTTTAAGCATGAACATGTCGTTCACTTATTTATGGCAAAGTCATCTCAATGCACACATATGGTCGAGAAGGATAACTGAAGGAGATGTTAATTACTATTCAAGAATCCTATAGTTAGGATGAGAAATCTTGAGAATCTTTTGATTATCAGGATAACTCCATTATTAGTATTTTGATGTAATATATATGACTAAAGTAAGGAGGAAATAAGGATAGAACTTTACCTCTTCTACTTTACTGTTAATTATGAACGACAAATTGATCTTGAGTTTTACAGATTATTCTGTAAATCATTTTGATATTAGTGAAATCACTGAAGACTCTTTTTTAGTTTTCTTGCATTGAATTTCCTCAAGGTAGTGCTTCTCGAGACCTTGGGTGGAGTCCTAGGAGGATCCGTTGTATGTTATGTATCATTACAATCTGGTTATTCACTATACAAATATTGGTTATGTTATTAGTTGTTCCTTTTTCGTAGCAGATGATTGATTTATCTTTATGTTTTATAATTTTGTTATGTATTTCTTGAAATTGCTGATTGAATTGCCTGAATTAGTTACATAAGCTTAGAAGTTTCAATATGTGAATTTTGTGAATTACTTTGGAAAAGAGATATTTCAGAGGAGTAGTGTGAATTAATTAATTTCATTTATGAATGTAATTTGTTGAGAGAATTCTAAAATAGATAAAGTGTTTGGTGAGTTAGAATAGATCCATTTTATGAACCTTGAAACTCTAGCAATAGCAAGTAAGACATTTGTTGTTATGAGAAATTTACTTCTATAGCGATTGGATAAGATTTAATATTTCCTGTGATTCTTTCATAGAAATAGCCTCATATGCCTTTATAATTTAGAATTATATCCTTATATAGACTGTACCAACAACCTTGAAATAAAAGATGAATACCAGGTTGACATAACTAATGAAGGTAGGACTAAGTTGATTTCTAGGAGTCATCTTAGTGCCCAACATTTTGGCATTGCTTTCGAGGAGGTTCTCAAAAGAGTGATAGATTTTGTCTCTGAGAGGACTGGGTACTGAAGATGGAATGTAAGAACCTACTCACACAATAAGCAAAAATATTCTGCCTGGTGCCCACTTTTAGCTGATATGTTGAGGCTATGTAAGTGTGCATGACTATGAAAAAAGATAGGAATCAAGTAGCAGTAGAACAAAAACCATTACCAAAGACTACAAAAACCCAAGGATAGGTGAACCTTAGGAGATCGACCTTTCTAAATGAAATTATTTGAAAAGCTAAATCTAAAGCATTAGTAGGACCCCGGACCAACTGGGAAGGGCTCTACTCTAATCCCTCAAGCAAAAGAATCACCAACTATAGCCCACACTGAGATTCACAGTAAAACCGAAGGATCACAACAAATCTTGCAAAGGAGAGACTAGTGGAGAGAAAATATGAGCTATTGAGATGGATCCACGATTATCAGAATCTAGATCCCCTGTGATTCTGGTCGAAAGAAAAACATCAAAAATCCCAGATTTAAGTAGCACAATAAAGCCCCCTCGAGAATCAAATAGTAACCATAATCTTCCTGCTCAAATAATACCCCCCGATCACGAAATCCCTTAACATTATTGGAAAATTTTTATCAAATGGAAAACCAACCACAACAAGCCCAGACGTCAACATTGGAATACCCTATAGTCGACCTAGTGGCAAATTCTCCAAATAAATCCATCCCATTACAAAATATCTTGACTTCTCATCAGATGACTTCAGAGGATCCTGATGCCTTCTTATTTAAATTTGATGTTTTGTGCAAAGGATATGATTATACCACTGATCCTCAAAAATTGAAACTGTTTCCTTCCACTTTGAAGGGAGCAACTTTACAATGGTTTATGGGTTTAGGAGAAGGCACTATATATTCTTAGGATTCGATGAAAAATTATTTTCTCACTAAGTATCAAGATTATTGTCAATCAAGGGACCTAAAAGATGAAATTTTCAAAATGACCGCAAAATATAGTGAAACCTTAGAAGAGTATATTGAGAGATTCCAGTACAACTTGAAGAGATCACCCTATGATACCTTACCAAAAGAAGTACTGAAAGTTGCTCTAATAAAAGGCATGAAAGATGAGTGGATAGAAACACTGAATTTAATGGGCATAGTGATATTTCTGAGGAATATGATAACATTGTTAAATTTT
>APFE030071909.1:0-25007 GCA_000404065.3 Pinus taeda
TTTAAAAATCATGTATGAATATCATAAAAATATCCAAAATTTATGGGATAAAATACGTGAGGAAGTTATCCACATGGAATTATATTGTGCAAAAGTTGCAATAAGACCTTTAAGTTATGGTCCAATCAAATATTTGAAATAGTTTTTTAATAATATAAAAATATATATGTATTTTTAGAATTCAACTGTATAAATGCATTCGCCCAGTGTTAAACTATAGTGATCTAATGGCAAAATCAATTGCACTATAGGGCCAATGTCCATTATGTGATAAAAAAGTCATGTCATCCAAATATGGACATGGGGATTTGAGAAAATATGCATTGTAGATATAACAAGTTGTGTAAACTTTAAATCAAACTTAAACTCTTTTTCTTAAGGCATTGATAAATAGTTATGCAAAGAAATAACAATTTGTGTTAGGAAAGATAAACTATGTAGTCCACTACAAAGGCAATACATTTATAAAATATCAAATGTATTGTAAACTTGTTTACCTACCAAATGTTTTGTGGAAAAAATGGTTTACCAATTAGAAATTTCATTTCTTTTATTTTGTATTTTACATTTTGTTGTACTCTACACTTCTACAATATTTATGATACTCAATATCAATGTAATTGTGTCCTCTTGTTTCATTTACATTAGATTTCAAAGAACAAAATTTTTGTGAGGACCATATCTTAACTTCTATAATAAAAATGATTTAAAATCAAATCAATTATACATATTTACATTTCATTCCACAAATTATAAAATTATATCAATTATTGTGTCTCTATTTTGATATAGTGGTTTCCTAGATTTTAAATTTAATTATTAAATGAAAAATATTTATGTCATTTTGGGAATAGGGCTTCATTAATTATATATTAATTATTAATAATTATTAGTTGGATGGTAGGGATTTAGACATCCCAAGTGGCCTCCAACGTTACTTTCATTATCAACACAAAATCCTATCATGTTAGGTCTGATTCAAATACAAAATCAATAATATACTCATAAAAGCATATCCATAATTAGTGTTCTAAATATACTTCTAAACTATTTTCCATGATGTCTCTAGAAGATTCTCCATGATATCTCTATACGATGCTCCATGAGTTTTTTGGATCTATTCAATCATGTATAGCCATTGTGTGGTTTATTTCTATTATGTGGTTTATTGTGTGCCATTGTGAATTATTTTTTACTCTTTAACTATCATAGAAAACAATTTTTCCTCCCCCGTTAATCATTTTTGTTCATCAGAAAAGAGACCTTTCATCTAACTAAGGTTGATGCTGGAATAATGATAGTTATAAAATGAGGATTAAAGCCTAAATATTTTAAAGTATTTTTAATCTATCATTATAAAATGAGGATTAAAGCCCAAATATTTTAAAGTATTTTTAATCTCCTAGATTTATCTCGTATTGAAATAAAAAAATATATTTTTATTTTATTTGTATTGTTTTATTTCCAAATCAAGGAAAACATCAATGTTACAATTGCACGAGGATTGTATGGTTTGCTACTACTTAATTTTGACACTCAACTCCATGCATGGTGATGTAGTACTCATATTTTATCACCAATCATTCTTGGTCTCAGTCACTAATACATACACAATGGTAAATAAACTGATTCAATCCACGCCCAGCATGAGAATCTCCCATATTCTTGTGGAACAAGTTCGATTGTAAAGAAATAATTAGCTTTCAAAGATTGCAGATTCCATAATATTTGATAAATTTGATGGACATGAGACTAAATAGCTTGATTTTGATCACTCATATCAGGACACTCCCATATTCCCAACTCATTGTTGTGTATCACTTTCAGCCATATAAGGCCCCAAATGGTCTTATTTTTAAACATGCATGATTCACATTATTACAATCAAGCTCAATCAAATGTAAATAATATTCCCACCTGGAACGTTTGTCCATAATATGCATGCTCAAGGTATATTCAATCACTTAACTAATCCTTTCAGTGTCTCTATCTAAATCTAGTTGATAGGTTGTACTAATATTTAGATTTATTGCTGCTATTTTAAATAACCATTTCTAGAAATTTGAATTGAGTTTGAGGTCTCTATTGGATATTATTTCCTTAGGCACGCCATGTGGCCTAACGATTCTTCTCATGTAAATATTTGCAATGTTGGTTTCCTTACATGTTGTTAGAAAAATCAGAAAGGTAGAAACATTTCCTTATCTAGATAATTACTTGTGATATATTTGAATTCATATTAGCTTCATTTATGTTTTTTTTTATATTCTTATCATCAAGCAAATATCAAAACAAAATGCATGAAGATCAAAACAAGTCACATAGTATGTAGGCTCTCAATTAGGGCAAAACCCAGGTTTTCTAAGGGAAAACCGAAAATTCTCTTCTCTTCTTCAAGAACCAAATCAAATGAGACAACCAAGACCCTTTTACCACACAAAAAATCTCCTCCAATCCACCAAGTCATCCTCCCAATAATGTCCTTCCATGGTGACAAATGTCTGCTTCAAGTCAATGAAATTCATTCGTCTTCAATACTACATCAAACACTGATTTTGGCCACCTACATCAAAATTTCAACCTCCACTATAGGCCTGTAATTTTTGGCCTTGCAACTCACACTCATGGTAGATTTCTTCACATGTGTAAAAGAAAAAGAGTAGGTTTTTAGTTTCTTTCGTCAAATGTGCTTCTATATATTTCTTCGAATGCACTTCGATATATAGTCTGTTTAAGGTATTTGAATCCATACAATGAAGTTGACTTGTCTTCTTTTGAGGCTGACTTGGTGGATGAGTAACAAGTGATGCCTTTTACATGAAAATTATGTTCTTATTTCGTATAATGAGCCCAAGAAGGGTCTAGTACATAATGACAAGGACAATGACTAATGACACAAACCCTAGAATCACACAATGGGTGCTTAGACCTAGTAAAGGAAATTGAGCATGAAACCCATGCTTGTAAGAGAAAAAATATTTCTTTCTGACAAATATATAAGAATTACATTATGTCATGATCTAGACCACAATTATGATGAATGATATTAGTTACATTTCTAAACACATGTTAGCTTCACTAGAATAAAATGTGAAAAATTTGTGAGCTTATCCACAAATACCATCAAGGAATCATATTTACTTACAACCATGGGTAGTTTCGTGTAATAACCCTTTGTGTTCATGTAAATATTATTTATTTAGAATGAGCTATTTTTAGTTGTGATGGCTATAAATCCATAGTGAACTTAATTTGAAATAAAGCATGTTTATGTAATAAATAAATTTGAATAATAAAAATAAACTAGAGAATTACTTGGAAGAGAACACTTGAGTTAATGAGATCCATACCCAAATCTAGAAATTAAATAAATAAGATTGATATAAATTTCCCTTAATTACGCCTACAAATTCCTATGAGTTTTTTGATGTGATTTAATATGATTACGAGAAAAAAATATATTGAATCACTCAGTGTGGAAAGAACAATGAGTAAGGGTGCATAAAGCATCACGGGAGAAAAATACGAGCTTTAACAAAAAAGGGAAGATACTTTTTTCGAAAAATAGGAAAAATCTTGGGCCATTAGGTTGGCAGACCCTAGAAAGTGTGACGTCGCTAAGGAAAGTCTGTTAGGTAATCAAGGCATAAAAATACATTGTCTAGAATCATAAGAAGTGGTTTATTCTAGTGGGGGGAATAGATCTTGGCTCGGGGGGAACTAGAGGTTTAGTTCAAGGTTGGGAAGATAATGTTTTTCCAAAGTAAACCCACAACAGTTACTACGGTTAGAAAAATTTGTTATGTTTATTGGTTTTTAATTTATTATTTGTATATAATAAGAAATTATTACAGCTAAGTGACAATCATGGATTTTTACAGTCATTTAGAGGAGGGTTTGGCTATAAACCATTACACCATGCCCCCTGGGTAATTAAATTTATAGACTAGCACAAGAACTTATCCATGGCATGGGATGTGTTAAAAAAATTCATTAATTAGGTGACAACAACCAGAACCAAGGCACAACTTTAAACAGAGGATAAGCCTAAAACAGATAAAGAGATATTTGTTTGGTTTACCTAGCAACTTAGAGTAAATAAATTATGTCAATTGAAAAATAAATAAATAAAATTGATCACCAACTTATTCAAAAAAAAACGTACTATAAGGGTAAATCCCAAGTACTGGAAAAAGAGCGGAAAAAATGTATTTTTGAAAAGAAGGAAATAATTCAATTAAATAAGTAAACAAATATAAGACAACCATTCATAATTCATGTTGCAATTATGTTACAATCAGGTGGCATGGAGCCATACTAGATAACGATAAAAAGAAGAATGCAAGTTAAAATGTATGCACAATGTAACAACATATATAGAGTGTCGAGACTATACATAGATTTCAAAGTAGAGAAAAGAATAAGAAAATTGCATAATAGAAGATCATAATTGACATACATATTATAGTCAATAATTTCCATGATAAAATTACATAGTTAGTAAACCAGGATTGACAGGTGAAGTGCCAACTATCCTAGAAATGTAATTTCATTACGAATAAGTATTGTGGCATTAGCAACCTGAATAATGTATGGTTTCTCGAGTATTTATAATTATACGAAAAACCCAAACCATATTTTCAAGCATGTACATTCATAGTGGACAATGACCTTCAACCCTTACAAGACATAGAGAAGGAACCTTCACAGAATAAACTTAAATAAATTTAGAGTTGAGTTAATAATGCTTATAATAGAGCATAGGGCATGAAGCTCCAATAGAGACTGACTTGTAGTAGTACAAGTGACGATTAATGGGCGAAGAACCATGAATATGAAGATTAAAATCCAAAGGAAGTCTGAGTATACACACCTGCACAGACTAAAGGTGAACACGAATAAGAAAAAGAGAAAATAATTGGTGAGAAAGGAAACACATAAATAGAAGTATAAAATAAAAATCATCTAACCTCAACTCTAAGAAGGACCCAGTTGTCCAAGGCCGAATAGAAAACCTGGACGAATAAGTAAACAGGTGACGAATCTATACTAAATGTGCCATTATGGAAGAAGGGTGATCAATGGTTGAACTACAACAAGATGAATAGATTATAAATTTACTCAAATTACACCGGAAATCCAATAACTATTTTAGGGTATTAGCAACTATACAGTAATATCTTAGGAAGAATATGTCTGAGTAGACAAAGGAATAATTACCAGGTGATCCTAGGGAAATCGCGACGACCATGATTTCTCAGTTTGGTGGAAGTTCAAAAGAAACGTAGTCAAGCTTGCAGAAGGTAAACATTCTTACCGTATGGAACAAAAGAGTGGTGGTGCATTAGAATAAGAAACCAGACAAAGGAAAATGTTGAAATCAATTGCAAAATTCGCATTTAGAAACCACATTTCTTGTAAATTTAAATTAAATACCTCGTAGAGCAGGAGTTGAAGCTTCCATGGTTGTAGACAAAATCTAGCTGCCACTATTCAGTGGTGCATGATGACATTTAGTGAACCAGAAGGAATTATGGTGCCAATAAAAAAGTTCCAAATGAGACATTTCCCCGGTGAATGAGGGGTTATGGTTGCTTAGTTCCATATTCCTATTCGATATGGATGGAGAGATCCTCCCCATCCAAATGAATGGGACTGACAACCCATGTGAACATCACATGGGAAATGGGATTGTGGTGGCTTGTGATTCGAGCACTGAATCCAAAGGGAATAATTACAATTCGGCTTTCAAACCATGAGAATTCACACTTATACATGGAAACCCCACTTACTAAAGAATTAACTCTTCTGATAAATGCGCATTAAAATTGTAATAATAGAGTAAGGTTAACATTAAAAAAACATCATTATTAATTCAACTTTAGGGAATCACGATTGCAACATGTATAAGTTTACATAGGAGGATGGCCATGTAATTCAAACAAATTATATGATGATGTTACCTCTAATGAAGTGCAAAAAATTGTAGGGTTTATTAATGTCAAGGAAGAAATAAACTATAAGCGCATATATATTATATTTATATATATATATATTATATTATATATATATTATTATATATTATATATATATATATATATTATATTTATATATTATATATATATATATATGAGCTAAATTGTCTAGAGTTGTAATAAGGGTGTCACATTCCCTTATGAATTTTTATATTACAACTACAGTTATAAATAAGAGTTATGAATATTTATATATGATGAACAGGGAAAAAAAAAATCAATTTTGATGCAAAAATTATCATAGAGTATTTAAGTTATATAAAAAAAAATGGACAGGTACGTGACAAGTCATATAAGATCCTTGGTTATAATAGAGGGCGTGCAATACACCCTCAAGGTCTAGAAATTTTGTGTAGAAATATTATTAGGAAAATATTGATAGGAATTTGTGTTGTTTTATAAGATACATATGTAAAGGAGCCCATTACAAGATGGCAGAGGAATCTCCTCCATCCATAATAGGTCATGAAGAAATATATGTTGATATGGGAGGAAGAGACACTCCACCAAACTCTCATTTTATGGAGGTTATAAGACATTTGCAATAAGAACTGGCTCATCTCAGAAACAACAATGAACGTTTGTTGAGGTTGAGTGAAGAGTAGGAATGAATGATAATGAAATTGACAGAAAAATCTAGTCATAAAAGTGTAGAACTAGAAGGGTTGAAATGGAATGAGGTAAAGAGAGAGTCAAAGAACTCTGAAATTGTTAGAGACTTAGATAAAACATAAGAAAAAGAAGAAAATGGATTTGTACAGAGAATTTTGAAAAATCAAACACCCTACTTTTGATGGGGAAAAGGAGGAAGATGCAGAAGCCTTTCTTCTTAACATGATCAAATAATTCCAGGTATAGGAGTATGAAAGTAATTTGATGGACCAACTGGTTATTTACTAGTTACATGGTAAAGCTACTCTCTAGTGGGAAGAGGATAAAAGTGTACATTTGTTGGAAGAGAAGAAAATTTCTTGGGAGGAATTTCATAAACATTTTAAGTCTGAGTACCTGAGTGAATGATAATGTGATGACGTGCTAAGGGATTACATGAGTTAAGGTCAGGGTAGCTTACTATAGATGAGTTTGTAGAAAAATTTACAAACTTATTACAATATGTGCCCTATATTAAAGAGGAGAAAGAAAAATGATAAAGATTTTTGAAATGTTTACCAACACCTTACAAAGAGAGGATTGAGTTTGGAAATCCTAAGTCCATGGATGAAGTAATATGGAAATCTAGATTATGTTACTAGAAGTTCAAAAATAGAAGTGTGAGTTAAAAAAATGGCAAAATAAGGATAAAATCAATTTGCCATGAACATAAAAGGAAAAATATCTCCTTATTATAATTTTTTTTGGAAAGGAACATCAAAAGAAGAGGTTCAACAAGGGAAGCATTAATCAACCTGCTCAGTCTCACGTGAGATCAAAGCCTATGGGAATTGAATAGCAAAATGAGTATAGTGGGAAAGGAAAGAGAACTATTAAAGTGTTGGGGTTGTGGGGAACCACATATATTAAGAGATTGTTCACATAATGTGCGATCAATTCATAATATTCAAGCAGACCACAAAACAACTATTGTAAATGATGTTGAAAAAAATATTCCTAGAATTAGTGTAGCATTAGAAAAGATAGAGGTTGAGAATCAATCTGCTATGATTGAGATTAAAGTTATTATTCTTGGCCAATTTGTTTTTGTTTTAATTGGTCCCCAGGCTAGTTTGAGTTTATTAGCCCCCAAATTATGGAAAAATGTAAACTGCAATCGGAAAAATTTCATAATGCATGGTTGGTATAGTCAGCAACCAGTACCAAATGAAAGGTAACTCATCAAATAATATGGTGTCAGGTGGAATTAAATGGTTACTCCGCAGAAGTGAATTTAAACATTCTTCTTTTAGGATCGTATGATATATTAATTGGCATGAATTGGTTAGAAAAATAGGGAGCTCTCATAAACTATTTGGAGAAAACTGTGATTTGTGTGGATCAAAATGGCCAAACCAAACCGATAAGAGGAAAACCAAAACCAATATCAGTTCAAAAAATCTCGACTTTATAGTTAAAAAGGAATGCAAGGAAAGGAGGTCAAGTATACCTGGTGCATGTGGAAGTAGATGAATAACTAACACAAAAAGAAACTTTAGGGACCTTATCGGTTATAAGAGAGTTTCAAGATGTTTTTCCAGAGGAAATTCCCAAGTTACCTCCTCGTAGAGATACATATTTCTCTATCAATTTAGGACTAGGTGCTACCCCTGTGTCTAGAGCCCCTTATAGAATGAGTTTACTAGAAATATTAGAGCCAAAAATGCAGCGACAAGAACTGTTGGATAAAGGGTATATTAGACCTAGTGTCTCACCATGGGGGACCCCTGTACTATTTTTCAAGAAAAGAGATGGCACATTTAGAAAGTGAATTGATTATCAAGAACTAAACAAGTTAACTATCAAGAATAAATATATGTTGCCCCCGAATTGATGACCTGTTTGATCAAGTGACAGGAGAAATTGTCTTTTCAAAAATTGATGTAAAGATTGGTTATCATTAGCTGCAGATAAAAGATGGAGATATTCACAAGACAACTTTTCGAACTTGATGTGGACACTACGAGTTCGTAGTGTTACCTTTTGGTCTCACTAATGCACCAGCGACCTTCATGTGTCTAATGAATAACGTAATTCACAAATATCTTGACAGATTTGTGCTAATATTCATAGATGATGTCCTAGTGTACTGTAAACATGAAGAAGAGTACCAAGAACATCTCATATTGGTGTTACATACTTTAAAAGAACATCATCTTTATGCAAAACTCAGCAAATGTGAATTTTACCTAAGCATAATACAATATTTAGGGCACATTATTTCCAAGCAAGGACTATGTGTGGACCCTCAAAAGGTTAGGGCAATTTTGAATTGGCCCACACCCAAATATGTGTCAGCAGTTTCTTCATTTACGAGAATTGCATAATACTATCGAAGATTTGTAGAAGCTTTTTCAAAATTAGCTTATCATATTACCTCCTTGCAAGAAAAGGGAATAAAGTTTGAATGGATAGTCAAATGTCATGAATGTTTTAACAAGTTAAAAAAATTATTAACAACAACCCCTATATTAAAAATTGCAAACCCAAATAAGGAATTTACTATTTGCACTGATGCTTGTTTGGAAGGACTTGGGGGGTGTTGATGCAGGAAAATATAGTAATAGCCTGAGTTCAGAAAGTTGAAAAAACGCGAATAAAATTATCATGTATATGATCTAGAATTGGTAACAGTGATACATACCCTCAAAATAAAGAAGTTCATTTTGATGAAAAATCACATCAGTTTGAAATATTTCTTTAACCAACCTGATATTTAAATTCTAGAAAAGCAAATTGGTTAACCTTCCTTACAGAGTTTCAATTTCAAATAAAACAAAAAAAAAAAAGAACAAACTCACAAACGCTGGAAGCAGACATGCCTATGCTCTGATAGGGAGGTCAATGAGAAAAACTCGTACAAAAACACTTCATAGTATGAAAAGTTATTAATTAATGAAAAATATAATTCAAGTTAAAAAGAAAATTCAAAAATGGTAGTAATGTGATTTAACCTAAAGATCAATGTGTCAGATGCAATGACACAATTTAGATTCCATTTAAGTTTTGAAAGCGTCTAACCGGATATAGATCTTTTAATATAAACTTGAAAGCCATTATTCACGTGCAGAGAAAAATGGCGATTTCGCTTAACACACATGGTTGTTAGAGGAGATGAACATACAAACACAAGGATAAATACACGAGATTTTACTTCAATAAAGATTTTTTTTTCATTAAATGTTTTCACATATACATCCACCATCCACCAAGTTGTTGCTTTATGCTTCAAATTACAATGACTTAACCAAACGTAATTAGGTAATCTATAACTAATCTTTATTTTTTCTTCTGTTAAATACTTCATCCATGTAAATTCGCACTAACTTTACTTCTAATATTAAATTTAGCTTGCTTTTCTTATCTTAATTTAACTCAATTCAACTCCTCTGACATAACATACATATCCAATACTTACTATTTTTCCCCTTACTACTTCTACCAACACACTCTGAACTTTATACACAAACCAACTTTCCCCATATCCATATCGAAATCCAGCAAAGGTATGGCCCATGCAAGAGTATGCTATAAGTATAAAGAGGAAGAAACTCAAATCTACTATACCAAAACCCTGGAATCATATTTGAAGACTGTTCGGCCTATGGTTCTATCGGTGCAGGCAGCACAAACACAGCGGGTCCATTTACTGTATTAGTGCTTCCCATAGGAGGTGTCGGGACAAGTCGTGAATGCCTCGAGGCTTTTTATTGATACGAATGGTTGTGTTGTTGCTTATCTTGAAGAAATATTGAATATGGGAATGAATTTTGTTTTTTCTGCAAAGATTGATCATTGGAAGAAAGATTACAAGTTTGGTTTTGTGATGAGTGTTGGAGAGTTATAGCAAGGAGGCGAAATAGTTGTTTAACCTCTTTGACTAAGGCAGATGTGTATCACTTTATTTTTACTGGAGTGATATACATATTATTATGTATCTTGTGAATGATTGCGTATGGAAGAGGCTTAGTACTTGACAGTGAATTGGAACAGAAACACATGATCAAATAATTTGTATTTTGTGTTGGAGCTTCTTATTCAACATGAGAGTATTCATTGGTAGTATATGCCTTGAGTTTCTGTAATATTTCTGTCGAATCATTTGCACAGATTTTCCACGAATATTTTCTTCATGGTCATTATTAGTGAAAATGGAATTGAATTTGGAAAATTTGGGTTCAGTCCATTATTTTTTTTAACATTCCATTACATTAAAAAAATCAGTGCTTCCCCTAACTTAATAGGTGTACCTTTGGTGCAATTAATATAAAGCTTTATTAGATATTTGATAGACGAATATTTTTTGTTACCTGGAAGATTTTGGGTGCCCAAAATTTTTATTTTTAGGGGGCTAAAGAGAATACCTTGCAGTGACATTGGTTCATACTTGTGAACAAATTTTAAAGTGTAAGTTTGACATTGGATAAAATGACTCAAATTGGTGAAGTATTAGAGTTTTTGAAAACTCTAATACAATCTACTTCTAATGACACATTCCAAATCAGTAAAGGCTCTCTCTTAGAAATTCAGACTTGTCTACAATATGCACAAGAATAGAATGATTTTTTGCAGATTGAATCTCAACTATAGCAAGAAGAATTACAGCAGTGGAGTCATCATTATAAACCTGTTTCTATTCAGAATATTGAAACGAAATCCCATAAATAGAAAAACAATAATCTTACAATTGATTCAGATCTAGTTCCTAATAAAGCAACAGAGTTACATGCAGATGCCAAAGTTCAATTTGCACTTCCCAAGCCCATCATCAGACCTTGGGAAGAGCTTGTCCACACCAAGCACACAATAGGTCTTGGATATGATAAGGAGGTTTCCTTTCATATTCCAAACTATTCCAAGCCCATAAAATTTCAAAGTGTTGGTTTTCTTCATGATAGTTCATCTTCACATGTTCTTGCTCCTCTTTCACAACAATCACAAATAAAATGTTAGATGCCAACACTATGACCGATTTGGCCATATAAAAGATCATTGTTTTGATCTTCATCCATGTAAGCACTATCATAAAACCAGTCATTCTTCAAACAGATGCTTTAGAAACAAACCTCCTGCAAGAAAAAAGATTCATCTTGGATGGATCGCTTCTTGGCAATGGGCATCAACGACCAAGAAGATATTTTGGTCATATGTTAGAACTTGTTCTAGAGTATTGAACACTCTTGCAGTTGAATTTTCTCCATCATCTCACCTTGTATCTGACAGGGAGGGAAATGATGGTCATCTACAAGCTTCAAAGCCACATCAACCGAGCCTGAGCCACAACCTGACATACCAAATTTAGAGTTGTAGCCAGAGACAAAGATGCCCCTGATCATGCCCTCAGTTGGTGATGTCTCTTCAAAGAATTGGGGACACTTCCTTTAGTAAAAGACTTCAGCTTCTTGCCAATTTTTGAAGCGTCCCAGGAATTGCATTAGGAATTCTAGAGTTGTTGGTCATCCTTAAACCATCACAGATTGAGACCTCCCTTTTCAGGTTGAGGTTCTCCCTTTTATGTGGGGTGAGACCTCCCTTTCATGGTTTAAGGTTTCCCTATTCAAAACATCAGGAGCACTTCCTCTAACATAAGACCTGAGCTTCATTCCAAACTTGGAAGAGTTCTGGGAACTGCACTAAGCATTCCAATGTTGGTGGTCATCCTTAAACCACCTCCCTTATACCAACATTTCAGAGAGCACATTCAACCTAGTGCTACTATGCATTTTTGCACGTTCTGTATTATATTTCTCTTCTTGGACTCATACATAACCCTTCAGATTAAGGGGGGAATGTTGGACACCTAATCCTCTAAGGGTTGGTGTGGAAGTTGAATAGTATAAGGAAGTCCAAGAGACCTTGGAATATGAAACCAAAGGTCATGTGAATGTACTATAAATGTATATCATTATCAATAATAAACACAGACTCATGTTTATCATTTACACTTTGTGTTTTCCATGTACGTGTCTAACATAAGGAATGCCTAAAACTGGTATTGCAAACGTTAAGAGAGAATCACCTATATGCCAAATACGACAAACGTGAATTCTATAAAACCAAGATATGTCAATATTTGGGTCACATTATTTCTAAGGATCGACTAGTTGTCGATTTGGAGATTGTGAAGGCTATGGTAAATTGACCAATACTAAAATATGTATTGGTTATCCAGGGTATTATCACTGGTTCATTGAAGTTTTATTTAAAATAGCTCACCCCAGCACATCTTTATAGTGGAAAGGAGTCAAGTATGAATGGACTGCAGAATGTCAGTGAAGATTTGATAAACTTAAGCAATTACTTACCACAACACCCATCTTGAAACTAGCAGATCCAAATGAGGAGTTCACAGTGTTCATTGATGCTAGTATAGAGGGATTAGGAAGAGTGTTGTTGCAAGGTAACTCTGTAATTTCTTATGAATCTTGAAATCTAAAGGGACATGAAAGAAATTATATGGTGTATGATTTGGAGATCGCCACAATGATATATGAATTAAAAGTGTGAAGACATTACTTTTTGGGAAAGAAATTTGCTCTAACCATAGACCATATCAGTCTCAAATACATTTTTAGTTAACCTAATTTAAATGCTAGGCAAGCCAGGTGGATGGCCTTTCTTAGCGAGTTCAATTTTTATATAAGGCACATAAAAGGGAAATAAAAAAAGATAGTGGATGCCCTAAGAAGACATGCCTATAATTTAATGAGCATAAATGTTAGCATCATTAATACCGATTTATTAAAGAAAATCAAACATTGTATGCTTGTTGACCCAAAATATGTAGAAATACAGCAAAGGTTACAATAGACCAATGTTTCGGGCTACAACGAAAATGTTGAAAAGTCACTGACATATAAGAATATATTGTAAATTCCTATAGTAGAGGAATTAAAACAATTGATATTTGATGAATATCATTAAAAAACTTATGTTGGACATCCAAGGTATCAAATTATGGTTACGACATTTAGGCACAATTTTTCTTGGCCCAGAATGAAGAAAGACATAGCATAATTTTAGGAAAAATGCTTAGAGTGTCAATAGGTGAAGTTGGAACACCAACACCCTGCAGGGTTACTAAAACCTTTACCCATTCCTGAATGGTAGTGGGAAGTCATTTCCTTAGATTTCATAATCGACCTTCCTAGGACAAAAATGCAACATGATTCCATCATGGTGGTAGTGGATATGCTAAGTAAAAGAGCCCATTTTCTCTCAATATAGTGTACCTTTGGTACTGCACAAATTTCACAAATTTTTAGGCAGGAATTTTTTCAACTTCATGGGATTCCCAAAATGATAGTTTCTAATAGAGATGCGGACTTTACTTTCAACTTTTGGAAATAATTATTTGGTAGATTGGGCACCAAATTGAACTTCAGTACTGCATACCATCCCCAAACTGATGAGCAGGTGAAGAGAACCAACTAGATTCAGGAAGACATGCTTAGAATGTATGTTATGGATCGACCAACAAGATGGGAGGATTTCCTATGTTTAGTTTAATTTGCCTATAAGAAAATCTATCAAACATCCATGAATAAAATACGATGCACCTCTTAGTTCAAGTCAGCTAGAGGATAGATTGATTCTGGTACCTGATGCATTATAGGAATTGGAGGAAATAGTGCAAAGAATTCAACAGAATATTAAGGTTGCCCAAGACCTGCAAAAGGGTTATATAGACAAAAAGAGGACACATAGGGAGTTTAAAATTGGGGAGCATGTGTAAATCTGGGTGAAGCCAAAGAAAAGAACACTCGGAATGGGTTCTTGCCCAAAATTGGCACCCCACTACTATGGGCCATTTGAAATTTTTGACAGAACAGGACCTGTAACTTATCAACTAGCTCTCCTAGTCACATTAAAGTTCATAATGTTTTTCACGATCCCTTCCTAAAGAAATATGTACATGACTTCTCTAATGTTATTGATTGGAAAATTTTACATGTTTAACCCGAAGGATAATTCACGACAGAATCATTCTGCATTCTCAATCAGAAAGAGCTGTGGGTCTAGAATCGAGTCATCGCTCAAGTTAAAGTGTTGTGGAAACACTATACCCTCAAGGAGGCCACATGGGAGTGAGAGGACGAAATGTAGAAAAATTTTCAATAATTTTTCCAGCATAATATACATGTGAATTTGACACCGAGGATAGTGTGAAAATAAGGGTAGAAGGATGTGATATCCCCTAATAGATATTGTTGTTTAAATGTATCTGTACAATAAATGGTAGAGGATCCATAATATTCTGAATAATTATTGTAAGTATTTTTATTATTAATAATAAAAAAAGAGGAAACTCTATATTAAAGGAAACTATGCACTCAGAGAAGACACTCAAGGATACGATTGTTAATTCTTCATGACTAGAATCCTAGAAGATTCTAGATCATACTAATGGAGGGATATAAAGTCCCTTAGGAAAATCTTAGCTGAATAAAGGGGCTAAGACTAGTTGCCTTTAAAGGACCATGGGAGAGAAAGGCAAGCTTTAAAAAAAAAATCCTAGGCAAGAAAGTAGTAAAAGATTACAAAAGTGGGACATCACTGAAATGGAAATAGTATCATGAAGAAGGGTAATAATTACCCAAAGGGGGAATCAATGAGGTTGTTTATTCCCTCGAAAAAACAATTGCGCTCGAGGGAGAACTGGAGGCAATTCATGGTTGGGAGGATAGTGTCTTTCTGGTGCAGGTTTCTAGTCAGCCGGATAACTACTGTCTCTAGTTTGGTCTATACTGATTATAATTATGCAACAATTGTTGTAGATGAATATTATTTATTTTTGTGATTTTATTGGAGGAAGTAATTTATTGTTCTTGATGAATATAAATATCTCTTTCTATTGCTGGAATTTAAATATATATAAATTGTTGTAATAAAAATAAGAAATTTTTTGGTTCAAAAGATTAGGATTAATATCTTTAGTTTCCACCGAAACTGGTGGGATACTCTAAAAATTGAAGGAAAGAACTGTTACAATTCCAATTATGGGTTTATAGAACCAAGTATGGACCAGATGGAAATTTTGATAAACATAAAGCTCATCTTGTTGCTAAGGATTTTTCACAAGTTAAAGGCATTGACTATACTGAAACCTTCTCCCCTATTGCCAAAATGAACTATATCCACCTTGTTATTTCCCTTGCTGCCTCTTTCAAATGGGAAGTCCATCAGATGGATGTTAAATCTGCCTTCTTGCATGGGGATGTGCATGAAGAAATCTATATGGAACAACCTACTGGCTTTATACAAACAAATTCCAACCTTGTATGTCGGCTTAAGAAATCTGTTTATGGTCTCAAGCAAGCCCCTCGGGCTTGGTATGCCAAAATGGATAGCTTTCTTTTAGAAATTGGCTTTTCTAGGTGTCATTCTAACAATACTATCTACACCAAGAAAGTGGGCAAGTCTCTTATCATTCTTGTTCTTTATGTTGATGATCTTATCCTTACTAGTAGTGATCCCAACCTTATAAACCATGTGAATTCCAACCTTAAAAAGAATTTTGAAATGACAGACTTAGAAAACTTGCATTATTTTCTTGGTCTTCAAGTCTTGCAATCCAAGGAAGGTATCTCCCTTTCCAAGTCCAAGTATGCTTATGATCTTCTACGCTATTTTCACATGGAAGACTGTAAGCCAGACCCTTCTCCCTTTTAGTCTAGAGCCAAAATTTAATTCACTTGTACTTCCCCTGAAGTTAATGCTACCTTATATCGTCAACTTGTAGGAAAGATTTTGTATCTGACCCATACTCGTCCTGACCATTCCTTTGTTGTTGGCCTCATTGTTCGGTTTATGCAAAACCCACATGAAAATCATTGGAAAGCAGCTAAAAGAATACTTTGTTATGTTCGAGGTATAGTTTTGTTTATAATTCATTATAATGCAAAAGCATCTCCTCTATTGGTTGGTTTCATTGATTCGGATTCCGCTGGTGACCTTGATGATCGGAAGTCTACTGCAGGTTATGTGTTCACTCTTGGTTTAGGACCTATTACATGGGCTTGTAAGAAACAAAGTGCCATTTCTCTTTCTTCAGCAGAAGTAGAGTATCATGGTGCCATAGAAGCTGGTAAGGAAGCCCTATGGCTTCGTTAGATCTTATCAGAGTTTGGCTTTCAGTAGCAACATCCAACTACACTTTGGTGTGATAATCAAAGTGCCATTCAACTATGCAAAGATCCAGTGCAACATCAGCGTAGAAAACACATTGAACTACACATGCACTTCATCAAAAAGCTCATTCATTACCATGTTCTTGAAGTGCAATATTGTTCAACAAATGATCAAGTTGCAGACATCTTTAAAAAGGCTCTCACAGAGGCGAAGTTTACTAAACTTCAATTTATGGTTGGAGTTCAGGAAGTTATCACTAAGGGGGGATAGGCTCTAATGCCTCCTTCCTTCTCCTATTATGTCATATTTGTACATCCTTCAATCCTATCCCAAGTTGTTCTTAAGGGGGGATGTTAGGATATTCTGAAACATAGGAAATAGTTAAGTATAACTTGGTTTAGTGTAGAGTTAGGCAAGGTGTGTTTCTTTACTATGTACTTTTGTAACTTACAATCTGACGGTCATGATATGTTCTAGAAATGAAGTGATCTGATGATTCATTCTCTCCTCGGTATTACCGACACTTGATCCACGGCTTAACACTGTATTGGTCCATGATCTCTATTTAAAGAGCATGGAGGATCATTTCTAGGTTAATCGTTCATGAGAGAAGCTTATTAAAAAATTATCTGAAGTGGCCGTGTTAGCTCAGTCTGTGTACTATTTCCCTCTTTGAGGGTTTTAACAACGTCAAGAATATTGGTGTATTGATCTGTGATCTATTTGTGAGTGGTGTCCTTTGGTGTTCTATCTTAGGAATGTACCATGTAAATTCCTATAGAAATTATATTAAAACTACTTGATAAAAGAATCACAATCGTGTTAGAATTTATTTTGTGCATATAGATCTAGATTACAAGATATGATCAAGTTGTTGTATTATCAAATAGACTAAGGGTATGATCCCACAAATGTGAAATGGAAGGGAAATGAGAATAGCTAGACTAAGTAATATTATAGCATTGTGAAGATGAATATCAAATCTATAACTCAGCAGATGAGAAGAAGAGGAGAGTATGGCTTTCCTTACCACAAGATAGCGGTAGAAACCTAGATACTCTCTTTGCAGATTCTTATGTATTTCAAGAACATACTTGTGAGGAATGAAGAATTACTAATGCTAGAGTAGTATGTAATAAAATTGCAGCACTGGAAAAGATACAAAGTAGATCATGAACTTCAGGAAAAGAAGGAAACCACTCGTACATGAATTAAATGGGAAGTTGTACATTAAACTACCTTGAGATCATATGTAGATACATATATACCAAAGTAAGTTCATTCTCAGTGCTAGAAGTTATAAACATTACACATCTAACTTAAATATTAAGTTACAATAGAGGATTTTGTACCCCATGAACACCAAATTGGAGCATATACCGGTACCAATGCACTTACAGCTATAAACACAAATTTAAGCATGAAATTTGTAGGTAGAGAAATCCTCATAAATATAAAGACAAATTTAAGCATGAAATCGACACATCGAGGAGTGATTACAAACATCCATAAGAACAAAATGAAGGTACCCAAACTTACATAATTAAGTTTATGGCCGTGTTAATTAAATTCCATTGATAAATAAAAAAACATCAAACAAACAATTTAAGAAAATCTCATCGATAAACAGGAACCATTAAATGAACAAGGGCACTCATGAATTAACCTTAAATTATCATTAATGATTAGTAGGTGTGATATAAAAAGAGTTATGGCATAAATTACAATAGTCTTTCCATCTGGAATTGTTAATACAGTAACTAAAAATGAAACTCCTATGGTAGATATATACCTTATGCTGATTTCGGAACTGTCATCGGAATATAAAACAAGAGTATAACTCTCAAGATGCTTTTCAAAGAAAAACAAATACCAATATTTCTGTATGATAGTTAGTTCTCTTCCTAATAATCACATAAGCTATAGCGATATAATCTCCCTACTCGGCAATAGAAGAACTGAGCTCCCAACGCAAAGTAGGTGAGTAGCCGAAGGTTGGTATTAGGAACCTAGCTGCCATTTGATGAAATAGTTTGGTCTCGCCGTGGAAGATAATACACAAAATATTTGAACCACTTGAACACACTTGTAGGGTGCTTAAAACACCAGTATGAGGAGAGGAAGGTCGGGATATTAATAGAACTTGATGCTACAATGATACCTTCAATATAAACTAAGATTAGAAAAAGAAAACAAAAACCCAGAAAGGCTATCAAAGGACTAGAGCAATAAACCCCTGAATCATAGTAAAATAAACTTGTCGCATGAATTCTCATAGAGAAAATAGGGAGGATGAACCATGAAAGGAAATTTGGCAAGGCATATCAACACCCTAGATAAGAGATTTGGTAAAACCCCCAATAAGAAGTTTTGCAACAAACATTTATCAAATTCCAATCGATACAAAGGCATTCCTTTACCCTCCCAGCCTACAGAACTCAAGGAGTCATTATCAAAGTAACTACCAATAGTGATATCAAAAAATAAGGAAGCGAAGGAAAATAATACCAAGGAAAACCTAGTACTCCTACGGCTCAAAGGCCATTAATCGCATACGCTCTAACAGTATGTATAGTATACTCAGATAAGAAGTAAGAAGGAGTTTCTTTTGCCAGTTTGGACTACAGAAACCATACTCATAGCCTAACAAAGCACCTAAATGAAAGTTGCACATTATTCCACTGCCATTTCCCAGTAGTTTCCATTCCTCTATCATACAAATGGCATTGAAACCAAAATATTAGCAATCAAACTAATACCCTTAAATTCGCAAGACAAAAGTAATAAGAAACAAAGTGCACAACTGAAATTTATAGACCTGAGGGCTGTTGCAGGGGTAGTGATGGTTGAAAGTGCCCTCTAACCTTTCAAGTGCTCAAGCCAAGTTGATGGCACCATGACTACCATTTTCCAATGTAAACCCAAATGGAAGTCAATGCAGGGGCGGTGTTAAATGTAAACCCAAAAGATTCATTCAGCAAGAGGGTTCCAAGGTTGTGGCACCTTAGATTATTGTCGGGTTTTTTATTGCAATGCATCCAGGAAATTCAAGAACTCGAAGGAGAATACATAGAAACTTGTGCGTCATAGGAGGCAATGTTCTCGAAAACCAAATAATGAAATGAGAAGCAAGCAGGGTTTGGGCTCAGCATGATCGAAGGCACACGAATTTGAACCCTTGATGCTAAATAATGCAACCCGAGTGTCCACGACCCCTAATACTGGCCACCACCATGTTTTCCCATGTGATCTGGCACACTTGTCAAGTCTATACTAGACCATGAAGCGCTTGAGAAAATACGCTGACAGCGGAAGAGACGGGATATTAACGCTATGGTCCAAAGTTAATGTCATAGGATAATCAAATGTATACATTCATGTCGTAGAGTAGGATTAATGAGTGCAACCCTACCCATCATGTTCATAAGCTAACCAATGTATTCATTTAGAATAGGTCCATTGCAATGGAAGATGTTTAAATAGAATGCATGTTTAATTATATTCATCATGCGGTGATGTTGAAATAGGTGAAACTTCAAAGCCCTTGTAATTATGTTGCAACTGAATAAATGGATAAATGGTGCCTCTTTAACCCTTATCATGCTCTTGAACTTTTGAGTGCATAAGCTAAATGATGGTTTGGGTCCGTATGCTCTGTTGTGGTAAGCATAAGGGACATGAACAAACATTTCCTACATTTGTTCATTCGAAAGTATGTACCTTGTTTTGAATTCAGGTATTTAAGATTATGGTGATATTAAATGACTGTGGGTTATAAATAGATTCACGGAGATTCTGTTACTTTAACTGTGGTCACTCTGATGCCGGAGAAGGCACAGCTTAATAAACTAAGCCTGCCAACGACAGAGTAACTTAGGTGCCAAAATGCTGTAAAATACGAATAATATATAGTATAGGATTAAAAAGCAAATTTGTGAAAATATGTTTTGTATTTAAATTTTTAATGTTTTGGTTTTTTCCTTCTTATGTTTTATGCTTAATTTTACTAAAAAATTACATTAAACTATAATTTTCAAAACAAAAAGGAATTTTAATTGCCAAATTCTTTAAAAGAGGAATAAATCAAAACAGTTACAAAGTTAAACGGCGTCCTTTATAACCCGTGTTTTCAGATTTACAAGTCCGGAATAGGAGAGAGAAAACGGGTAGAAAAAGTTGTGTCCCGTTACTGTTTTAATTAATATAAATAATTAAAATAATAGTCCAATCATGAAAATGTAAATTAATTCATTGTATATGCGTAGTAATAGGTGAAACTCGCAGTGCACAAATGAAAACTAGGGTAATCCATTTAAGGTTAAAATTAATTATAACGAGTATAGATTTGTTTTAACGTTATAAATAGTTCAATTATTACATGTTTGATAGTACAATCTATATAGTTACGGAAACTAATTGTTCAGCAAACTATTGAAGTTAAAATTCTTTGATTTGGTAATGAGTAAAGTTGTTATAGTCTTTTGACATAGTAATGAGTAAAATTTAAGATATAGATAACGTGTATTTTCTTAAAAAAAATGTTTAACCTAAGTATTCAAAATAGCTATGGATTTTTAAGTATATTTTTTATACGAGTGATTATGAATGTTGAAATGATAAAATGAGGTAATAATATTGTTAAGGGAAGAGGGAAAATAAAAATTAAAAATAGATATATTTTATATAAATTTTAGAAAGATATCATAAATATTTAATATAAAATAAGAAATATTTCAGTTTTAATTTATATTTTTATAATATATATGTTGAAAAAATATTTATTTAATATTGGTTTTTATATTTAATAAAATATAGAAAATGGAATTTATTATTATTATTATTATTATTATTATTATTAATATTATAAAATTTTGTTAAGTTTTATTAACACAATAAGTGGAGGATGGGCCTCTTTAGCAAGGCGACCGGGATTAAACCTCACCGTGGTGATTGTGCCTTTCTTAGGAGGAGGAGACATGCTAAAAAAGTGGTGGTTGTGCCTTTTTTTTAGGAGGAGACATGCTAAAAAAGCTAGTTAGCTTAGGGATGGATTTTGAGAGATTCGATGCCCATGGGTGGTTGTGCCTTTGCTAGGGGGAGGAAGCATGCTAAAAAAATACAATCAATTTAGGGATGGTGTTGTCCAGGCAAAGTGACTTTGAGGGATTAGATGCTCATGGATAGAACTTTCTCAAGTGAAGACTCAAAACTCGAAAATCACAAACAACTTAAAAAAAACTTTAAATTTTTTACTTTAAATTAGACTTTTTAAAATAATACCTTGAAATATCTTAAATTATTTTTTAATTCCCAAGTTTCAAAAAAAATTAGTAAACTTTTATTTTTATATATTATATATATATAATATATATAAACCTTATTTGGATATATAAACCTTACTTGGAAATAATAATTAAATAAACTACACATTTCCTTCATCACTTTACATCCATATTCACTTTTTAGAAATGTTTCAAAATTTTCCAATTCACAAATAAAAAATTATATTACTTAAATTATTTACTTTATATAAATTTATAACTATAGGTTTATCACTTTAAAATTATACACCACGAATTTGTTTAAGTATCAAATCATTGGATATAATATTTATAATATTTTTTTTTTTTCAAATTGGATACGAATTATAATATTTAAATGAAAATTTATTATAAGAATTATTGGTATATGTTGATTAGTGTTAAAATTATCCAAGAATTGATATATAATATTTATATAAATGATTAAGTATAAGAATATTTGAAAAAATAATAACATAATTTTATTAATTCAAGATTATTATAATAAAATTAAATAAATCTTTTTTCGTTGAAATTTTCAAAAGTTTTAACTAATTTTTTATTCGTTAAAGAATTATTCGTTCTGTTTTATTAGTGTTAAACATATCAATTTTTATATTTATATAAATGATTAAGTAAAGAGTATTGAGAGTAATAATATACTTTATTATTCAAATTATATGTATAAATAAATAAATAATTTTTTTTTTAATTTCAAAGATTTTATAACTTCTTTTATTTACAAAATAAAATTAAAACATTTAATTATATTTTTTTTAATATTGTACTTAGAGGTGCTTTACAATCCAATATATGGAGATGTTGTCACATAACATAACGTTACATTAAAAAATATTAAAAAACTATAAGGGACATGTTTCATATAAAGTAACATTACATTAAAAAAACATATTAAGAAATATGAAGGAGATGTTGTTATATTAAAAAAAATATTAAAAAATATATATATGTATCAGCTAATATATAGTGTATATGTTGAAGATATGTGTAATGTTACTATATATGAGTTGGCTAACATATAGTGTATATGTTGAAGATATGTGTAATGTTACTATATATGAGTTGGCTAATATATATTGTATATGTTGAAGATATGTGTAACATTATTTTAAAGTACCAGCCTAAATCCATCTTAACACCAGATATCAAGTGCCAGGAGGGATCAAATCTCTCTAAATTGATGTAAACCTATATATTTTGATTCCATGATTAATGAATTGTGTAGTATTGCAGAAGCAGTCTCTAGGTGCAGCTTGCTCACCTCTCAATTGTTAGTTTCAGTATTTCAATTTTGTCTTCCATTTTTAACAAATTTATGTCCATTCTTTCATTATGGTTCCACATTCGAATAGGAAATGATAAAACCTATTCCTGGAAGAAGTATTAGTTGCATGCATAAATATAACTAGGATACCTCCAAACTAGGCAAAGAAACACCAAAGGGGAAGAGGTTAAAATCTTGATCATCTATAAACGTGTTGAATGTAAAATTAACAATTCCTTTAAAACAAGTGTTGTAGGAAGCATAGAGATGCTAGAGATTATGCTCTATAAAAATTACATAAAACATTATAATATGCATTGGTCAATGCTAAATTAAGATTGGGTAATAGGAAATGAACCAATAAAAGTCTACACATTTATAATTTTGCTCTTGCATAAATAATGGTGGGAAGTAACTACTGGTAAATATAATTATTTACATCTTATTCCTATGATTTTTTTATGCAATGAGTTTCTTAATTTATGATGGGAAGTAAATGATAGTAAATAATGTATTATTTACCTAAATGGGAACCATTTTTAAATATTTTAATTTTGGATGGTTTTCTTGCAAAACCTAAGGATACAGTTTCCTTCTTTGGCACAAAATTCCTTGAAGTCATGAAACATACTCACCTCCATTGTTGCTCCTGAAATTTTTCTCAACTAGCGCCTTGAATTCTATAAATTTTGAGAATCTCTCATCCGCATGAATAAGATCCAACACTTTCTTGAGAAATCATCAATAAAAATAGTATAGTATTTATGTATAACAATGGAGGTTGTCCAGAACGGTCCACAAACATCAAATTGGATTCTCTCCAAGATTACATTTGCTTTGGTGTCTTGATCATGGAATGTAGATTTTACATACTTCCCTAAGTTACATCCTTGTAGACATCATGTTGCTCAAGTGATCCTTTAGGGAGGCGAGTGGTATTTTTTTGCATAATTTTTAAGGCGTCATCATGCAAATGGCCCAATCTCCCATGTCAAAGTCCACTGGCATCGTGCCCCTGCACTTTCTTCGATGCCCCTGCACTTTCTCTAGCTTACTGCTTCATGCAACACAAACTTCCACATTTTATAGGAGGTGCGTTGTAAGTTAATAATCCACTGGAACCTTGGAAAAAAATCCCATTGGGGTTCATGGTGAATCCATGTGATTATTTGGAACAATTATGTTTGAATTTCCTTGGAGAAGGTTAGAGCCCCAAAAGGAGAATTTTCTAGGATAGAATTCCTTTAGTTTAAGGTTTTAGTGTGCTTAGAGACTCCACAATAGTAATTGGGGCTCCTAGAGACACAATTCTAAGGCTTTCTATTCGAAGAAAAGTGAGACAATTTCAAAAATTGTGATGCAAAGAAGGGTACACTTCCTTAGCATGTGTGAAATGAGAGAAATGGAAAATTTTTAATTTGAGTTGGTTACTCGAATTGATTTTTTGACCAAATTTAAACCTAATAGTAACCATAAAACCTTAATTAGTTTAAAAAATATTTACTCCTTACTTACCAACTAAAATCACAACCCTAACAAATAGTAACCTTCTATTAAAAATATTTAGAAAATATCTATATACATTATTTCAAATAACATCATTCA
>APFE030071909.1:25273-43050 GCA_000404065.3 Pinus taeda
TACTTAGTAGTACGAGAAGTTATTAATTAATAAAAAAATATAATTCAGGATAAAATAAAATTCAAGAATGGTAATAATGTGATTTAACCTACAGATCGATGTGTCCAATGCAATGACGCAATTTAGATGCAATTTAAGTTTTGACCGACAACTTAGCTTATTATATACAAGGAATGAACGCATCGAATGGGACATTGATCTGTTAATATGAACTTGATGTTGGGTATATGACCAAAGTCCCACATTGACTAGAAGTGGGGAGGATCATGGGTATATAAGGATGGACAAATATCTCCATTGGTATGAGGCCTTTTGGGGTAAGTCCAAAAGCAAATCCATGAGGGCTTAGGCCCAAAGTGGACAATATCATACCATTGTGGAGATATGTGGTGTCCAGAGTCCTTACAAGTGGTATTAGAGCCATGCCCCAAAGTTAGCCAAGTGGATGAATCCTTGGAATGACAAACAAAGGTGGTGGGCCTCGGTAATATCACGATGGGATCCGTGGATGAGCTTGGTTAGATAGGCAATGTGCTCCAGATTCTTCATGGACATGTCCTAGTCCCAACATGGTGAAGAGGAGTTGACCTGGATAGAGCAAGCTCTCGAGGCAAGTGGTGTTCCATGTAAGGCGTGTGCTTCCAATGCATCGGAGTAGAGAATCCTGGTTGGTAGAGAGTGGACAGATGGATAATCATTTGAGGGGAGGCTCTATGGTCCTTTTCTCGAGGGGAGGATTGTTGGGTATACGACCAAAGTCTCACATTGACTAGAAGTGGGGAGGATCATGGGTATATAAGGATGGAAAAATATCTCCATTGGTATGAGGCCTTTTGGGGTAAGTCCAAAAGCAAATCCATGAGAGCTTAGGCCCAAAGTGGACAATATCATACCATTGTGGAGATATGTGGTGTCCAGAGTCCTTACAAGAAATCTCCACCTTGACAACAATTAGCCTGATACCCTGTTTCTTTATTAACTTTATCTTTTTTGCAAGCCAAGAGAAGCCAAACACCAACATAGCTTCTCTAACAAAACTGGTTTCGTGAACATGTATGCACAGTTCTCCTTTGTATGTACTTTTTCAAGAGAGACTCCCCTTTCAGTGATAACCTGTCTTACAAAATGGTACTTGATAGGTATATGCTTTGATTTACTATGATAGGTCGGATTCTTAGTCAAATGAATTGCACTTTGACTATCACAAAATAACTTGATGTTATCCTGTAACCTACCAAACTCACCAAACAAACTTGTCAACCAAATTGCTTCTTTGCAAGCATGAGAAGCAACTATGTATTCTGCTTCAGTAGTGGATAAAGCAACAATGTTCTGTAGCTTTGACATCTAGCTAATAGCTCCACCTGTAAGAGTAAAGACATACCCTGATGTTGACCTTCTCTTATCCAAATCACATGCAAAATCAGAATCAACATATCCGCAAACAAATTCACTACTTTTTTTATATGTGATACAATAATCACTTGTGCCTTTCAAATACCGAAGCACCCATTTCACTGCTAACTAGTGTTCTTTACCTAGATTTTCCATATACCTACTGACAACCCCAACTGCATGTGAAATATCTGGTTGAGTACAAACCATAGCATACATCAAACAACCTACTACATTGGCATATAGAATTCGAGACATATATTCCTTTTCTTCATTTATATTAGGACATAAGCTATAAGAAAGCTTAAAATGGGAAGCTAAAGGGATTGACACAGGCTTCACATTGTTCATACCAAACCTCAAGAGTATTTTCTCAATATACTTCTATTGTGATAGCCACAACTTACCATTGCTCCTGTCTCTGAAAATCTCCATGCCCAAAATTTGCCTTGCTGCTCCTAGATCTTTCATATCAAATGTCCTTGCCATCTGAACCTTTAACCTATTGATCTCTATTATGCTTTTGCTTGCTAAAAGCATATCGTCAACATACAACACTAAGATAATGAACATGGCATTACTTAATTGCTTAAAGTAAACACAATGATATTATTCACTTCTTATATAATTTTGACTCATCATGAAAGAATCAAATTTCTTGTACCATTGTCGAGGCGACTGCTTCAGACCATACAATGATTTCTTGAGCCTGCAAACAAATTTCTTGTTGCGATTTTGAACAAACCCTTCCGGTTGTTCCATGTAAATTTCCTCATCTAAATCTCCATGTAAATGCAGTTTTTTAACATCTAGTTGTTGTAATTCTAAATCAAGTTAAAGCAACTAATGCTAATACAATTCGAATTGAAACTATTTTTACAACTGGTGAAAATATCTCATGAAAGTCAATGCCTGCTTTCTGAGAAAAACCTTTTGCGACCAACCTCGCTTTGTACCTATCCTCTATATCATTAATACCCCTTTTCAATTTGAAAACTCAATAACATCCCACAATTTTCCTGTCTTTAGGAAGTTCTACTAGATCCCATGTGCCATTCTTGTCTAAGGCCATTATTTCGTCCTTCATAGCTGCTTTCCACTTTTCACTTTTAGAACCTTCTACTGCTTCCTAATAGCAAAAAGGTTCATCATCGTTAACGGTAAAAGAAACTAAAGTAACATAATCATCGTACCTTTTAGGAGGACGTTTCATTCTTGTAGACCTCCTTAAAGATGTTTCTGGTACTTCCATAATTGGTTGATTATTATCTGTAGGAACTTCTTCATGATCAGCATCTGAAACATGTTCATGGTCTACATCTGAAACTTGTTCATGATCTGCATCTGAAACTTTTTCATGACTTGTATCTGAACCATGTTCATCTTGACTATCATCAGAACTGGTTTCAAAATGAATGTGTTGAAACTCAGATACATTATCCTATTTCAATTTATTATCTACATCTAAATGTGCAAGAGAGGATTCATTAAATTTAACATCTCTGTTAATGGTGATCTTGTGAGTAGTAGGATCCCATAATCTGTATCCCTTAGTCCCATCACCATATCCAACAAAGATATATCTTTATGATTTTGGATCTAATTTAGAACACTGATGTTTCGGCACTAGAGCATATGCATCACAACCAAAAACTCTTAGTTTAGAATAATCACAAGGATGACCTTTCCATAAGTCTTGAGGAATTTTGCATCCTATCACCATTGATGGTGATCAATTTATCACATAACAAGTTGTAGCCACCACTTCTGTCCACAATTCCTTCTGCAAATTGGCGTTACTAAGAATACTTCTTGCTCTCTCTAAAAGAGTCCTATTCATGCGTTCAACAACTCCATTTTGCTGAGGAGTATATACAGTGGTCTTATGTCTTTCGATCCCAACGTCCTTGCAATAATTGTCAAATTCCTTTGAAGTAAACTCACCACCATTGTGAGTTCTTAAACATTTAATGGTTCTTCCAGTGATGTTTTCTACTAATTCTCTAAACTGTTTGAAAACTGTAAATACATCAGACTTCCTTTTTAACATGTAGACCCACACTTTTCTAGAGAAATTATCAACAAAAGATACAAAATATGACGAGCCTCCATATGAGGTTGTAGGGGATGGACCCCAAACATCAGAATGGATATAATCAAGGATTCCCTTACTAGTATGTTTTCCAATTTTAAACTTCTGCTTGCTTTGTTTCCCAAACAAACAATGTTTATAGAAATATAACTTATCAGACTTTAGATTAGGAAGTAACTTACAATCAGACAAAATCTTTAAACCTCTTTCGCTCATATGGCCCAACCTTTGATGCCATAAACGAATAGAACTAATGTCATTTTCAGACACTATAGAAACATGATTTGACTCTGTTCTTCCTTCTAGCTGAAAAATATTTCCAACCTTATTTGCTTTCATTACTAGTAAAATTCCTTTATAAATTTTCATTACTCCACCTTGAATAACAGTTTTATATCCATTAGTGTCTAGTGCTCCTAGTGAAATGAGATTTTTCCTTAATTTAGGTACATGTCTTACATTACTTAAAATTTTAGTTGTCCCATCAAACATTTGCAACTGAATGCTTCCAATTCCCACAATATTACATGTGACATCATTTCCCCTGTAAACGACTCCATCATTGATTGATTTATAAGTCTTAAACCATTCTCTATGAATGCACATGTGATTTGATGCACCAGAATCTAACAGCCAATGTTGATCATGATTAGACAAATTAGCTGATAACACTTCATCACTCATACCTGAACCTGATGCTGAACCTATATCTATCATGTTTGCTTATTTCTTCTCTATCGAAGAGTCTTCTTTAGAAGTTTGTTGTCGCTTCCAACAGTCCTTCTTCAAATGTCCCGATTTTCCACAAAACCAACACTTTACCTTAGTCTTCTTTCCTTTCGATTTTGAACGCGAGTCGTTGTGGCGTCTTTATTTAGAACGACCTCTGACCATCATTGCTTCTGATGTAGAGGTTTCTAAATTTGACCTTTTCTTTGTTTCTTCAAATAATAAAGATGCAAATACATCATCAAACTCAAGGGTTTCTAATGAACTAATACTTATAGAAGTAACAAAATGATCCCATGACTTAGGCAACGACCATAATAAAGTTATGGCTTTATCTTCTAATTCAAATTTTACTTCTATACTTTATAATTGCACCAGGAGAGTATTAAAGGTATGCAAATGATCAGTAATAGATGTACCTTCCTTCATTTGGAAATTGTACAACTATCGCTTTAGAAGAATCCTATTGGTTAAGGATTTTGTCATGTACAGTTTCTCAAGCTTTGTCCACAAACCAGCAATAGTTTTCTCTGACACGATGTTAAACAAAACATCATCCACCAAACACAATCGAATACCGCTCAATGCTGTTTCATCCAATTCGCTCCACTCATCATCTGTCATGTTGTAATGCTGTTTGGATTTTCCCAACAACGCCTTCGCCATGCCTTGTTGCACAAGTAGATCATACATTTTCACTTTCCAGATCTCGAAGTTGTTTTTTCCATTGAACTTCTCGATCTCAAAATGAGCACTTTGAGTTTTTACCATGTTGTAACAAACAAACAATCTCCAAGTCCAACTTTTTAATAAAGTTAATATATAAAAAAGGCCTTTGCCTTATACTATATTGCCTTTACTTATCAAACAATCCCTCTGTTATACAAACTACGAATTATAATTAAAAAAAATAACAAAATTGCAGTTTTACCAAAGCGATCCTTGCTTGGTGCGCCGAAAGGGACTTGGCGCTTCCTTGACAGCAGACAATCCGCACCATAAGCAAAATCGATATAAGTGACAGAATTGGCATGCTTAAACCTGTTTCACGCCAATCGGGATATTGGCGCTCTGGCGCGAGTATTGCTTTAGAAACCGCGCCAATGGGCGCAACTGTTCCAAAATAAAGAGCACCAACCCGTTCCTCTGTCAAAAATTGGCGCGATTGTTTCTGAAGAAACCGTGCCAATGGCAAAGATCCACCTTTCGCAGCTCTGTCACATGCACCAGCTCTTGAACATGCTCCGATACCAATTGTTGGAGCAAACAATGCACAGCGGAAATTTAAAAGGCATACACAGCACATAAAATCATACAAAATAACACAAGGATTTAACGTGGTTCACCCAACCAATCTGGGCTACATCCACCAAAACAGAAGCATGAGCAATCTTATTATTCAACAGGAGATTACAATAATCTATTTCCTCACATACTCTCTACTATCACAATATCCTGTATGGGCCTATATTTTATAGCTAGGAGTATAAAACTGAATCATAAATTCTCTCACAACAAATATAGGATGCATTAACTCCTCCTCAACAAAATGGAGCTAATATAGCAACAAATCCTATTGTTGTCACCTACATGAGATTTTTGCCCAATTTAATAAAACAGAAAATCTCAACACTTGAAAGCCATTATCCACGTGGAGAGAAAAACGTCGATCTGAAAAGCCAGAACACATGGAGATAAACATAGAAACACAAGGTTAAATACACAACCTTTTACTTCAATACAGATTTTTTATTCATTAAATGTTTTTACATCTACACCAAGTCACTCCTCGTCTTTCTTTTTGCTTCATATTACAATGAACCAACTATGATATATAAACACCAAACTTAATATATATCCAAATGTAATCATGCAATCTATAATTAAACTTGATTTTTACTATGCTAAGTACTTCAGATATACAAATTTACACTAGACTTTATTTCTAATATTAAACCTCAGTCAACTCAATTCTTCAGACATTACATATATACTCAATTCTTCAGACATTACATATACACTGAGTACTTACTATTTCATCAACACAAACGGAGTACTTGCTACTTCTACCAACACATGGATGTAGATTGAACCTTGTACATAAACAAACTTTCCCCACATCCATATCGAAATCCAGCAAAGGTATGGTCCACGCAAGAGTACGTTGCAAAGAAGACAAAACTCAAATCTCCTATGCATGTTAAGAATCCTTAAGCAAAACCCTCCGATCATATTTGAAGACTGCTGGCCTATGGTTCTATCGGTGGAGGCGGAAAAACCACAGCGGGTTTATTAGGGCCTCCCATCGGAGGTGTCGGGCCATGTGGTGGACGCCTAGCGGCTCTTATTGCTGTCTTCCAACCTCCCCCTGATCCCTCTCCTGCAACCAAACAACTCTTATCAAAAATCATTATTGGGGATATAGAGAAAACATTATCATCAAAGCAATATGATTTCTCGTTGGAATTGAATATCATCAAACCTGTCGGTGTTGGAAAATGATGATGACCATCAATATCAGACAAAGAAGAAAAGGCTACAAGCGTTCGAGCTTCTGTTGTCACGGGCAAACCCAGTAATGAGAGAAGAAGTAACGATAAGCAGAGAAGGCAAGCCATTACAGTAGTCCGCCCCATTATTATCTTTGCTCTATCTGCTGCTGCTGCTCGCCTAATAATTCTAATACTTATATTATTTACAGTTTTTTAGTCGCTAGGAACGAGCATGAAATTTCCGGCTTATGAACGAGTCAAGTTCAGTTATTTTATTTAAACTGGATTAGGGTTCGATGTGATACGAGGAATTGGTCATTGATCACGTCGCTATCACACCAGTGAGAGACAAACAATGTGAGACGATCAGTTTAGCCAAGTTGCACACAGAGAGAGTCTGTGTCATAATCAATTAGATAAGCATGAATTAACAAGTCAATAATTAGACATGCTTTTTTGATTAAAAAAAAATATTTATAGAATATTAATAATATTCTATAATATAACACTTACTGATAAAATAAAAATATTTATTATTATTATCTAATTTTAAGGTCAGGGACAAGTAAGACACCAAATTGGTGTATGAGACCTCTTTGTTTGTGGAACTTTTGGTGCAATGATTTGACTATTAAGTCTACTAAGTTTATGAAGGTATGAGACACCAAATTGGTGTATGAGACCTGTGCAATGATTTGACTACTTAGTCTGCTAAGTTTATGAAGGCATGAGACACCAAATTGGTGTATGAGACCCCTTTGTTTGTGGGACAAAGTACCTACTTATGCGCAACAATTTGACTACTAAGTCTGCTAAGTTTATGAAGGCATGAGACACCAAATTGGTGTATGAGACCCCAGCAATGATTTGACTACTAAGTTTGCTAAGTTTATGAAGGCGTGAGACACCAAATTGGTGTATGAGACCCCTTTGTTCTACTAAGTCTGTTAAGTTTATGAAGGCATAAGACGCCAAATTGGTGTATGAGACCCCTGTAATGATTTGACTACTAAGTCTGCTAAGTTTATGAAGGCATGAGACACCAAATTGGTGTATGAGACCCCTTTGTTTGTGGGACAAGGTACCTACTGATTATTTGACTACTAAGTCTGCTATGTTTATGAAGGCATGAGACACCAAATTGGTGTTTGAGACCCCTGCAATGATTTGACTACTAAGTCTGCTAAGTTTATGAAGCCATGAGACACCAAATTGGTGTATGAGACCCCTTTGTTCTACTATGTTTGCTAAGTTTATGAAAGCATGACACACCAAATTGGTGTATGAGGCCTCTGCAATGATTTGACTACTAAGTCTACTAAGTTTATGAAGGCATTAGACACCAAATTGGTGTATGAGACTCCTTTGTTTGTGGGACAATGTACCTATTTCGACGCAATGATTTGACTACTAAGTCTGCTAAGTTTATGAAGGCATACATACTCCTGCTAAGTCTGCTAAGTTTATGAAGGCATACATACTCTAACCCACTAGTTTTGAACCTTTGACCTCTTTGGAGGAGGCACATGCTCTTAACCATTAAGCCCACTCAAGCTATATATTCAATGATATTTAAATTTTAATATCGTTAATTTTACCCAACAAAATTCACTGTGAAATCACTATAACATATTTTATATTTTCTAAGTCTGCTAAGTTTATGAAGGCATGAGACACAAAATTGGTGTATGAGACCCCTGCAATGATTTGACTACTAAGTCTGCTAAGTTTATGAAGCCATGAGACACCAAATTGGTGTATGAGACCCCAATTTTCTACTAAGTTTGCTAAGTTTATGAAGGCATGAGACACCGAATTGGTGTATGAGGCCCCTGCAATGATTTCACTACTAAGTCTGCTACGTTTATGAAGGCATGACACACCAAATTGGTGTATGAGACACCTTTGTTTGTGGGGCAAGGTGCCTACTAATGATTTGACTACTAAGTCTGCTAATTTTATGAAGGCATGAGACACCAAATTGGTGTATGAGACCCCTGCAATGATTTGACTACTAAGTCTGCTAAGTTTATGAAGCCATGAGACACCAAATTGGTGTATGAGACCCCTTTTTCTGTTAAGTTTATGAAGGCATGAGACACCAAATTGGTGTATGAGGCCCCTGCAATTATTTTACTACCAAGTCTGCTAATTTTATGAAGGCATGACACACCAAATTGGTGCATGAGACCCCTCTATTTGTGGGACAAGGTGCCTACTAATGATTTGATTACTAAGTCTGCTAAGTTTATGAAGGCACGAGACACCAAATTGGTGTTTGAGACCCCTGCAATGATTTGACTACTAAGTCTGCTAAGTTTATGAAGCCATGAGACACCAAATTGGTGTATGAGACCCCTTTGTTCTACTAATTTTTCTAAGTTTATGAAGGCATGAGACACCAAATTGATGTATGATACCCCTTTGTTTGCGGGACAAGGTACCTACTAATGATTTGACTACTAACTCTGCTAAGTTTATGAAGGCATGAGACACCAAATTGGTGTATGAGACCCCTTTGTTCTACTAAGTCTGTTAATTTTATGAAGGCATGAGACACCAAATTGGTGTATGAGACCCCTTTGTTCTACTAGGTCTACTAAATTTATGAAGGCATGAGACACCAAATTGGTGTATGAGGCCCCTGCAATGATTTCACTACTAAGTCTGCTAAGTTTATGAAGGCATTAGACACCAAATTGGTGTATGAGACCCCTTTGTTTGTGGGACGAGGTACCTACTAATGATTTGACTACTAAGTCTGCTATGTTTATGAAGGCATGAGACACCAAATTGGTGTATGAGACCCCTGCAATGATTTGACTACTAAATCTGCTAAGTTTATGAAGTGATGAGACACCTTTGTTCTACTAAGTCTACTAAGTTTATGAAGGCATGAGACACCAAATTGGTGTATGAGGCCTCTGCAATGATTTGACTACTAATCTGTTAAGTTTATGAAGGCATTAGACACCAAATTGGTGTATGAGACCCCTTTGTTTGTGGGACAATGTACCTACTTCAGCACAATGATTTGACTACTAAGTCTGCTAAGTTTATGAAGGCATACATACTCCTGCTAAGTTTATGAAGTTTATGAAACAATACATACTCTATCTCTCTAGTCCTGTGACCTGTTTGGAGGAGGCACATACTCTTAACCATTAGACTCACTCAAGCTATATATTCAATGATATTTAAACTACAATATCGTTAATTTTACCCAACAAAATTCACTGTGAAATCACTATAACATATTTTCTATTTTCCTAAATATATATTTTGTTAACTGGAAAATAAAATCCAACAACCATTTCACAATACATTGTATATTAGAGACTTCCTCTCCATAGATTTACATATTTTTTAATTAAAATAAAGTTTGGTTTGTTTTTTCACATTTTAAAATATTAAATGGGACAAATTTGTATCATTAAAATTACAAATTTAAATAAAAAATTTAACAAATTTGTAATCGCATTAGCAGAAAATGTAATTTGTCGTTTTATTAATTTCTTTAAAGAAAACAGTTTAAAATAAAATTCTAACTATAAAATCTTACAAGCATGTGTATAACTGGTTTCTAAATATGTTTTTAAATAGAACCTGAATCAAGTAAAAAAGGTTAAGTTTATGATTTTGTATGAGTGTAAAGTTTAAGGATGAAATATTTATAAAATAAATTGAAATAATTGAGAGAGTATTTTGTTATAATGTGATCGAAGTATATTTATGTAAGATAGTAATCTTTTGTATGATTAACTTTATAAAATTTATATTATATTGTGATTGAAATATTTTTATATCAAGATAGATAATAATGTTTTAGGTGATTAATGTGGTATAAGTTTATATAATGTTTTAGTCATATTTGAATGATGATATAATTTGAAAAATGTTTTTTTGCTTAACTTGATTGAGTGGATATTTGTGACACATTTTCCACAGTTTCAACAATTCTCTATTTTTTTGGAAATTTTTTAATGATTTTTGGGTTTGAAATTTTTGGGGTCATTTTGAGGCTCTAAACAATGTAGTTCTTGGATATTTATTTCCAACAATTTATTGTGTCCAAAATGGATATTTTATGCAAAAGTTGCACCCTGAGGAAGTTGATGTACCAACTAACCACATGGCATCCTACAAACATTTGGATATTTCATCAACTAGCCACATTGCATCCTACAAACTTTTTGATATTTCATCTTCTAGGGTTAGGGTTTTGGACCTCTAGGATCTTTATTTTTGTGAAAAAGTTATTCTTTTGGCCTTTTATAATAACTTTTGTGAATGTACAAAGTTGAAATCTCTCTTTGTTAAAAGATAACTACCACCATTCTAGCCAATGTGTGTTCTATAGTATTCTTTTATTCCATTCCTTAATAGAATTTGATTTTTCATTATATAATTTTGCTTTCTAGTATATTTCTCTATGTGTTGTGCTTCCTTTCTTTCCTTTCATATTATTCCTTGTACAACCCACATAAGTGGTATCCAAGCAATCTATTCCTTGTTATTTCTTAGTTCATGTCTCTAATGAAGTCAAGGTATAGAGAGTTGCAGCTAGTTTCACTTGGGAACAATTGCTCTCACAAATTCAAGCGATTACCTATGGGAGAAGAAAAGAGAGATGATGGGGTGGGAGTTCCTTTCAAGTTGTTGCTCGAGGAAGCATTCTTGCAATAGAAGAATGAGATGTTGAAAATTTTTCCTGTATCATTTCAATATTTCCAACAGCAACCAAGGAACCTTCAACTAGCAGCAATTTTGGAGGTGTGACATTGCTCAAGGTACAAGTTAACTTTAATATTCTTGTGTTTTAAGATCAAATAGATACAAATTATTTGGAGGAATGGTTAAATCTATTAAAGGTGTATTACTATGTCAAGAAAAAATCCAACAATGAAAAGATCACCTTTGCACTTCGAAATACCTTCCTTGTCTCAAAGATTGGTGGGAAGGTTACTAGGAAAACGATTCTATGGTATTCAAGGCACAATCCAATTGGGAAGATTTTGCTTATGCCCTTAGGGAAGAATTATCCCTTGTAAGGAACTATAATGGCCAATATATGAGACAAACAACCCTCTAACAAGTGGGAGACTAAGCAGTGTCAGAGTACACCAATATTTTCCATACATTATTCTTAAAGCTAAGTATCATAGACATCGAATGGAACCTAGTTCTGAAGTACTATTGTGTTCTACATGGTTACATCCAAATAGAGATGGATTTGTTGCAAATATCCTCACATGTATGCACTTATCAATTTTCTCTCAAAATTGAGTAGAAATTGAAGCAGAGGAATAAGTGTCACTACTAGAGGATATTGGATAGGGGGTTTATGCCTTCCTCTAAGTGATTGAGTAGCTAGTGTTAGGTTACATTATATTTATCTTGTGTAGATCCATGATCTAAACCCTAAAAATTTCCTACGTCCAAGTAGTTGATGTAAAAATTTATCCTAAATTCCACTCTGAATTCCCTCAAGAAATATAGAGGTACCCCACTAGTATAGGGCCAACAACATTATTGAAACCTAGACTACAATAGCTACCTTGACTTGCACCCTAATCCAATGCAACATCTTGGTAACTCGATTATGCCAAGAGTGACCAATAGGTGATGTTGCAGGAGGGATTGGACCATCAAATTCTGCAACATGGTTCAATGATCTAAATGGAAAGTGGCATCCACCCATGGTATCCACCAAAAGTATCCACCCATGTTATTTTAAATCAAGAATGCATTGAAAATACTATAAATAACAGATCTCACCTTATAAAAGGATAGATTTTTCCACCACAATGTAGTGAAAAGGATTTCTTCATTTAATAAAGAATTCTGTTCTTTTGATATGTTATTCACTGTGTGTATTTTTTGTTCATATTTTTTGTAAGAGTCATTTAAGGGAATATTGTATTTTTTATTTCCTCTCTTTCAAGATTCAAGAATCCTAGATCTTAGCCCAACCAAAGATTTGACTCAGTGCTATCAGAGCTGCCAAATTGCGTGATGCAAGGGAGCAAAGAAGACTTGTGATAAACAATGCACTAAAAATTGAATGGAGGATCATGTGAGTTTCATAAATGTACCAAGTTGGTAGAGAATAGAGTTTTATAGAAAAATGTTATTTTTTCTTGTAAGGTATGGAAATTTATATTAACTTTCAAAAAAGGGGATACATGATTTTTTTTCCTTTACTACCGGTCTACCACTTGGGAAGTCAATCCAATAGCAGAGATTCAAAATTTTCACATTAACTATCACTAATGAAATAATTCTATCGCTTGTTGGAAGGATAACTAATCAAAATAAATTTCTAGTGATTGAGCATCATAGTCAAAACAATGTCATTGCAGAAAATATAATATAGTAAACTAGCTCACTTAATCATTACATGTTGTGGGAGATTTCATTTGGATTGGTGGAAGAGAGTCATTATCTCCATTAGTGGAGGTAAAGGTAATGTTTGCTTGATTTTTGGCCAAGATAGTGACATTCTTGTCTAGCCTTTCAATTTTTTCCATCATTTATGCCATGTAGAACATGATCTCCTCCTAAGTGGAAGATTGTTAAATGAAAGCTCCTCCAATAAGATTTTGAATGTGCCAATATAAATTGACCACCTACATGTAAGAGGTTTGTCAAGACTTGGTTGAGGTGTTGATTTCAAGGATTTGTTTCCTTGTCTCTCTTTCAACATGCTAGTCAAGACTAAACCTACATTCCTATTAGACCTCTTCTTCCACTTCTACTATGGTGTGCCTCACCACCTCAAGAATAATTTCTACAAAGCAATCCATGGCTTATCTTGTTGCCGCTTGAGCTTGAGATTTTGCACGGAGGAAGGTGGAAGGGTGACTTGGCCCATAAAGGGGCTAATTTTTCCCCTTCTGCCACCTCTTTGACCCGCAAATGATCAACATATATCCATTGAGGGAGGGGGGGGGGGGGGGGGGGGGGGGGTGGGGGGGTTGGGGGGGGGGGAGAGTCGGAGAAGACTCAGAGAGTGTATAGTGAGCTCTTAGGAAAAAGGAGGGTGTTGAATATTTGACCCTAGTGAGAAATTGAGTGACCAAAGGACATAACTTAGTGACCAAGGGTGCAAGGGTTGAAATTCCGGGATGGAGAAGCTTACGGAGATTTCTAGATAAGGGAAATTAGAAGTGGAGGCATTATTGTAGAGGATTCGAAAGGGGGTGGGAAAGGATACAACTAAGAGAAAAAGACTTAAAATCACTAACATAACCATTAGGCTAGAACAAAATCCAAATGGCTATGAAGTAAAACTTGAAATTTGCAACTAAAATTGAGAAATTCATGATGAAACCAGTGAAAAATAAAGTTACCTTGAGACCAGAGCATTGAATTTCTCCACATCCAAATCATGCACCAATAGTGTTCAAACCATGAAATTCCATAGATAATCCATAGATAATCCACAGACTCGAACTATGAAATTCCATAGATAATCCATAGACTCGAATTATGTCTGATAATAGGGACATCAATACTAGAGGAGGCCCTTCTATTTGGTCACCTAAAACATGGAAACCACCCATAATAAATATGATAAACATTCCAAATACAAAACCAAAAAAGGTAGTAAAAGGAATGAGTAAACATATCTCTATACATACTAAGTTACTTATAAGTAGCCTTCAATATCACAACTTCCACCCAACAAAAAACAATTTAAATTAATTCTTTTCATCTTGAACTTCTATTGCCATTTCTTTTCATAATTGTAACAATTTCTCATTAATTACAAGAGAATCATACTCAAAACAAACTTGAATGTCATCTCCATATATGCTTGTATTTGAGAATCATACTCAAAACAAACTTGAATGTCATCTCCATATATGCTTGTATTTCTAGAGCATCTAACCAATATTGAATTATCATAAAACAAACTTCACACAAAACAAACTTCACACAGCATAATTGTCGTTCCACCACTGGAACAGGTTACCAAATGCATCCACCACTCCATCTTGACAATGCATAGTGCCCCTCGTTAACTTCCTTCGCTCTAATTTCTATATTTAGACTAAGATCTCACGTATAAATAGCTTTCTTACTAATATAAAAAAAATGTGATTATCTTAACTATCTCTACATTATTATCTTACTATTAGTAAATATCGATCTCTATTGTTCTATATTGATATGTACTTTATGATTTATTTTAATTTGAATAACTACATAGATGCCAATAGTTTAGATTTCTTTTCTATTGATCATGTTGTGATGTTGAAATAGGTCAAACTTTAAGGCCCTTGGAATTAGATTGCAACTGAATAAATGGTGTCTCTTTAAATCTTATCGTGTTCTTAAACTGTAGAGTACATAAGCTAAATGATGGTTTGGGTTTGTATGCCCTGTTGTGGTAAACATAAGTGACATGAACAACAGTTGTTCATTCGAAAGTGTGTCCGAATAACCATAGATAATGAAGGCGCTTTGTTTGGAATTCAGGAATTTAAGATTATGGTGATATTAAATGATTCTCTGTTTTTTTAACTATGTTAACTCTGACGCAGCAGAAGCCACAGCATTAATAAATTAGGCTGGCAATAACGGGGTAATTTACTACTAGTTTCACAAATTAAATTATGATAAATTTTCTTTTAAGAACCTATGTTTTCAAATTTACAAATTTGAAATATAATTAAAACAAAAAAACAAAAAAAATATTCAATTACTCTTTTAATTAATACAAATACAAATATCCCAAACCCGCCACTCCCTCCACTCCCACTCACTCCCACTCCCACTCCCACTCCCACTCCCAGAGATATCCGGAAAAGATGGCTATTTCTTTACGATCGAACTCGGCCCAAGAGAGTAGTGAGACTCTGTCAGAGTGGACTGAATCAATCTGTTTACTGTGGTGTATATTTTAGTAACCGAGAAAAAAAGACCTATTTTAATTATAAGTTAAATTATATTATAATTATTTGTTATAAGATATGCCTTCTTTATTACCCTGAGGTGACCTGACTCTACATTATCTTGATTAAGTAGTTAAATTATATTATAATTATTTGTTATGCATTCTTTATTACCCTGAGGTGCCTGACTCTACATTATCTTGATTAAGTTTTTTTGATAAAAAAAATATTTTGAAATTATCCACCCTTAAAGTTGGATGTAACCTTGGCCTTTGATCTTCATTTTATAATTATTATTATTATTGAGCCAACCACGCCCTTGGTTTGGTGAAATGTCCCTTTTGAGATTACGGTATCCTTATGATATAAAATTAAAACCAAATTAAGAGAAGGTTCAATCATTAAAATGTAAATTAAATTAACTCATTTTATATGCATAGTAATACGTGAAATTCGCTGCGAGTGCACCTTTGCACAAATGAAAACTAGGATAATCAATTTAGGGTTAAAATAAAATTTTGTGGAAAATTGTTAGGGTAACGAATTGTTCAGCAAATTATTGGAGCTCAAATTCTTTGATTTAGTAATGGTTGACTCCAAAATCATCGTAGAGTTTGTGAATGGAAAATAAACTATAAAAAATGACAGTTTTTTTTATGGTTGGGCACGATTTCAACTTTATGGAAGTTTATACTATTTTTTATCACTCATATAAAACCTTTGCAAAATGAGCTTGCGGATGAACTATCAAAGAAAGGTCTGCAGTCTCTATGTGGTAAGTGGCATCTAAGCATCTCTGTTAAATCTTGCACATACTTCATTCAACCCTTCTCCATGTCGGGCATATAGCGTCGACTATAATCTGGTATGTTTCATGATCATGTTCACATATACAATGTCTTATAGCCAGGTAGTTCTATATTTTTGGTGCTCTTTATTATGATATGATCTCTACAACAATCCTCATACTTAATCTAACAAAGAAAGATGTATATTTTGAAAAAATACCTACAATTTTTGGATGCCATGACCGGGAAAAAATTCCTCTCCATAATGTATATACATGTTTTTAGTATAATATAAATACTATACAGTTTTTTCTTCTGAAAAAAAAGTTGTTATAATCTTTATGATTCTTTAACTTGGTAATGAGTAAAGTTGTTATAATTTTTTGACTTAGTTGTTATAATCTTTTGAGTAAAATTTAAGATAGAGATAATGTGCATTTTTATTAAACAAGTTTAATATAAGTATTCAAAACACTTATGAGTTTCAAGTATACTTTTTATACGAACAGTTATGGAGTTTTAAGTATATTTTTTTTATAGGAGTGAATATGAAGTTTTTATACCACTGAATATGAAGGATGAAATGATTATTAGTTTTAAGTATATTTTTTATATGAATGAATATGAAGTTTTTATATGAGTAAATATGAAGGTTGAAATGATTATTATTGTTATTTTCTATTTTTTAAGGTCACGGCCAAGCCAAAACATCAAATTTGTATATGAGAGTCTCTTGTTTGTAGGACAAGGGATCCACTTTCGTGTAGCGATTTGATTGCTAAGTCTACGAATGCATACATACTCTACCCCTCTAGTTTTGAACCTGTGACCTCTTAGGAGGAAACACATGCTCTTAACCATTAAGCCCAAAAAGAAATTGTATATAATAATATCGTTAATGAAAGAGAAAAAATAAAATTAAAATTAAAATTAGATATAATTTTATTATAATTTTTTTATAAACTATAATACATTGAAAAAAAATTATTCAATTTAAATTATATTTTTAATTAAAATATATATTTCAGTTATTTTTAGTTTTGATATTTAATAAAATATAATTAAATAGAATTACAAAATTATTATTATAATTACACAACAGGTTGAGGATGAACCTTTTTAGCAAGGCAATCAAGGATAAAACATCAAGGAGGTGGTTGTGCCTTTGTTAGGGGAGGAGACATCTAAAAAATTGAGTCAGTTTAGGGTTGATGTAGCCTAGGCTAGGTAATGACGAATTAGATGCCTCTGGGGAGAGGTTTCTCAAGCCACAGATCAACTCAGGTGGATGGTAATGACGACTTGGATGCCTCTAAACAGAGGTTTCTCAAGCCACAGATCAAGCCAAATAGATCACAAATAACTTGACAAAAAAATAAAA
>APFE030071923.1:0-28261 GCA_000404065.3 Pinus taeda
AAAATGAGAGCCATGCCATGGGTGTTGCCATCAAGTACAACATCTGAAACATATAATCATACCAGAACCATAATGCCAACAACCATCTGGAGTGAAAATACTTATAAAACTACCTTAGGTGCCGAAAAACGGAAGTACATATGAGTGGGCCCACTTACAAAAAGTCGGGAAGTGAAATTTCGCGAAATAGAGGCATTCTGGCACTTTTTCCTATATGTGCCGCGCCCTTTTCCTATATGCGTCATGCCACTTTGAGGCCAGTTTTGAGGCACTTGAGAAAGTCCAAAATGTGCGCAAGTGTGATCGCTCGAAAGCTTGGCTTGTTTACTTTCCAAACCAAGTGGAATTTTTGAATTTGGAGCTCATTTCCCCCTCCAAATCTTCATTCTCCCAAGACTGCTTCCTGTGTGTCAAAATAGGGGTAGTGAAACCATTTTTTAGTGTATTTTTCCCTTTTGGTGGCCAAGATCTTCTGCAAATTTCTTGCTCCTAGTGCCAGTAATCATGATTTTTCATTCCAAATCCAAAAATGCAAACCATTTCTCATTTGGAGATCTCAATCTTACGCGTCGCACCGCTGACGCGACACGTATAGAGAAAAAACCTGTTTTTGTGCCAAAAATTTTTCATGTGACCAAAATTTCCCCAAATTTCTTGAAATTTGTGCTGGAGGTCCTCTATGAAGTGCTATGTTGTGCCAAGGAAGCTTCAGCAAAGATTAGAAGCCAATCTTGCTCTTTTTCCCCTTTGATGATGATGGTGTGAGGTTGGGTGCCTTTGTAATGTTTGTTACCAAGGGGAACAATGAAACAGGGATTGTTAGGAATGGAGTGATGAAATGGGGAGAGGGTTTATAGGGAGAATTTTGTTATGGATATGGGAGGAGTTTGGGGTATTTTGATGGGGTCGGGTTTGGGGTTTCTATTGAGCAATAGGAGGAGGGGGAAAGGGAATATGAGTTTGGTAGTGTTAGGGTAGTGGTAATAGGAGAAATGACATGGGGGAATAAAAAACAGGGGTAGGGTAGGAAAAATCAAGCCTTGGAAACAATGACACTATTACAGAACCCTGGAAAATGATATTTTCTTTGGTGTCTTCTTGTGTTTGCTTTATCAAATGTTTTATTCGTTCAGTCACCGGCAATAACCCACCATATCTTTATCAAATTTGATGCACAAGTGAGTTTGAGAGCCTACCTTGCAATTAGAGGGGCTTCACAAAATATTTGAGGAGGTTTTGGCACGTTCTGGGCATTTTGTCTCTGTGCGCCACGCCCCTGTCTGTGTGCGCCGCGCTCTTGGTTATATGCGCCGCGCTCCTCCTCCTGTGCATTACGCTTTTTCCAGAAGACTTTTGGAGGCCTTCCCGGTGTCCAAATTAAGAGAAGGATAGCGCGTTGGAAAGGTATTTGAGAATAATTTCCAACGCAACTAGAATTTGTCAACGCTAAATTTATTTTCCATGTCAAAAATAAAATCTCCCAAGACTGGTCAAAATGTGCCAAATGAGGCTGCCTCAAGGCAGAGTGCTGTTGCAGTCAACTTTTGAATGCCTTCCGAAACCCCAAATGGAGCTCATGATAGCTCATTGGAAAGCTATTTGTCTCGCGTTATCATTGGGATCATCAAGAAAGTAGTTTGGTGAACTAAACTGGGAGAAAACTTGATTTTTCAAAGGTCACTCAAGAGGTGCATCAATTTTCCCGAGGCAATTGTATTTTTGACATTTCTTCAAAACCATGACGCCTGTCTAACAAGTGAAGGAATTGTTTCTTCCTTGGTTTTTTGTGGACAAAAACCTCTCTCAGGTTTTCCAAATTCATTTTTCCTTGCTCAGAAAAATCATTTGAGTGAAATCTATTCCGATGTGTGGGACAAGGGATTTGTCGAAATGAAGCGAAATGAAGGGGATAAGTAGCTTCTAAATTCTTGGGAAAATTCGTGGAAGTAGGGAGGGATGTTAGGAAGTAGGGGAAAGTGGAATATCAGAAATTGAGTGAGGGGAAGGGGTCCAAGAAGGCAAAAGACAGGCCCAACCTAGAAAATTGCCAAGTTGTAGCAAGAAACTAGGGTTTACGAGAAAATGAGGAATTTGGGGGATCTCAGTGATGGGAAGTGTTTGATAGGGTAATTTAAGGATATGGGAAGGTGTATGAACATTAGGATACACGTTTTTCCGATGATTTGACCGTCCAAGAGAAATTTCTTTCAAAACCCTAGGAGAGGGAAATGACCTTACCTAGGCGCAACTGAAGCATGAACAAGGTGTAAAACGACTGAGTGGAACTTGAGATGATGATGAAAACCCTCTGAATGATGGCAGACTCAGCTGAATAGTGACATAGACCGACATTTGGACAACTTTGAAAGGAGTGAAAGAAATCCCTAGACCTAATGCCTAGTGATCAAATTTTACTTGAAGACTCACTGAAATGATAAAATTTGACCTTGACACCTTAAAATCACTTGTGTAAGAGCATGTTTGATCACTGGAGGAAGGCTGCAAAGACTGTCACTAACAATTAGGAAAGTAAATTATGTCTCTATACATTAGAAACCCTTGATCTTTTATTGAAAATCAACTTCTTCTTCAGCTAATAATTCAGGTTTCTAAAATTTCTCTTTCATTTTCATGTATCCTTGATCAGAATCTACAGCTGATTTTATCTTTTCTATCAAACTTGTTTCCCAACTAATTGTAGAAATGGCACAAAATTGATTTAATTTTATGCTCAAGGCACCGACAATTTTTTTTTCTTTCGCTTTAACGTGTACAATTTCAAAATCATACTTAGTAAGGAATTCCAACCATATTTCTTGCCTAACATTCACATTTTCCAGGTAAAATATGTATTTGAGAATAATATTTTCTATTTTTAGCTAAAATTGCCTTCCTATGAGATAATCTCAATGTATTTTTAGATAGTGAATGATAGATGATAGTTCTAAGTCAAGTGTGGCATAGTTCTTCTCATTTTCTTTGAACTTTCTGGGTTTGTAATTAATTAGATGAACTTATTACATTAAAAAAACCCCCCAAACCTTCCTTCCCGACATCTGTTAATACTACAAAACCTTTATTATGGTCACCTAGTTTTAGATTACAACAGTAGTTGATGACCTCTTTAAGCTTTCAAAGCTATCTTAACACTTCCAAATCCATTCAAAATTTTTCCAGTTATTTTGAAAAGAAGTAATTGGATGTGCTAGTTTAGAAAATACTTTTATAAATCTTATGTAATAACCTATAATTCCATTGAATGATACAATATTAGATACATCTTTAGGTACTAACCATTGAGTAATAGCTCTTATATTTTCTAGATTCACAATAATCCCTTCCTCAAATACCACATGTCCCAAGTATTGAATTTGTTTATGGTAGAATGTGGATTTTCTAAACTTAACATCCAACTCATTTTCTCTAAGTCTTTCAAGAGAAACCTTCAAATGTTGATCATGTTCTTCTTTACTCTTCGAGCAAGCTACAATATCATATATGAATATATTGACAAATTTGTCTATAAAATGGCTAAGCACACTATTCACCAAGCACATGAAAGTGACCCATGCACTAGTGAGTCAAAATGGGGGTACGACGAACTCATAATCTCTATATCTTGTTTTGAATGTTATTTTGTGACGATCCTCATCGTTACTCCTAATTTGATGGTTTCTATATCATAAATCAATTTTTAAGAAAATTGAAGCTCCTTTGAATTGACCAAACAAGTCACCAATTTAGGGCAAAGAGTACTTTCCTTTGATGATCATTTTATTAAGTTGTTTTTAATCTATACAAAGCTTAAGATTATCATTTTTATTCTTAATGAATATGACTAGTGTATCACAAGGTGAGACACTAGGTATTATATACTTCTTATCATGTAGTTCTTACAAGTAAATCTTTAATCCAATTAACTTAATAATTGTTATTTTATATGGGGCTTTTGATACTGAAACAACTCAAGGAATGAAATCAATGGTAAATCTATATCACTTGGTGGAGGAAGTCTTGGTATATCGTTAGAGAAGGCATATTTATATTGCTCCAATATACGGTAGTCCTTTAGAGATGGTTTCTGACTATTACGAAAAAATATCTTCAATCTAGATTGCAAACATTTGGAAGCCTTTACGAGAAAATTTATTTAGTTGTAAGGTAAGAATTTCCCTACCAAAATATCTCTTGGAACTCCTTTTACTATAAAAGCTTCCCCTTCATCATTAATGCAAGAAAAATACTTTGTTAGGAAATTTAAAACCACTATGTGTGGTTCCGACCAATAAATACCAAAAGAATATCATCTGACCCCAAAGGTTAAATGTTTAGATTTAAGTGAGTGTTCCTTCTATTCATATTTAATAAAAAATATTTTCATATTTCTATAAGTTTCCTTTTATCTCTTGTGGCTAATTGTGCTAACGAGAGCTTACTTTACTTTACCTTTCTGAGTCCAAATATTTCAATTGTAGCAAGGGAAATTTAACTTAAAGTAGAACCAAGTTCAATTAGTACTACTATAATTTTCTTAAACTTATTACCTTAGATTTCCACCATAGTAGAGTGATGATCCCCTTGTCTCCCATCTAGAGCTGCACTAGTCCTTTGGATATTACAAGAAATATCACCAACTGTAGAAGCTTCTTGCAGATTATTTACTATCATTTTTTTTAGAGGGTTTTGAGGACAATATCCCCACAAACAGTTCTCATTGCAACCCCAACATTTAAGTGGTTGTCTCACTGATTCACAAAAAATTATGTTTCCTACTCCTACTTCTTGTCCATTCTTTTGTCCAAATTTCCTTTGCTAATTTACACTTCTATTGTAGTTTCCCATTTATTGGAAATATGTTGTGATTGATGGCAAAGGAAAAGAAAATACAATGGAAAATATTAAAAAAGACAATTGAATTGATAAATATGTTGTCATTGATGGAAAAGGAAAACATTGTTGGTAAAGTCAAAGGCGAGGGTAAATCTTTTTGGAAGAGGCAAGAAAATGGCAACTGCAAATGCATTGGTAAATATGTTATCATTATTAGCAAAGGAAAAGGCAAAGGTAATTGTAAAGGTGGAAGAGCATGGAAAATGATTAATCACAAGAATATTATCATGGTAGAAGTGATGGTATAGAGAATTTGGAGCCCATTTTGGAGTATAATATCATTGCATAAGTAGGTGAATCCTAAAAATATTGAAAGATCTCACAAAAATAGTTCTAGTGATATGTGGAAGTCTGAGAATGGCCTCCTGGATCGAACGTTACATCCAGTCAAAGTTGGTGACCTGAAATCAAAGTTAGTAAAGTTAAAATGTTATTGTAGGAGCCTTAGTGCATATCCAAAGTTGGCAAAAGTGCCAAACTCAGTGGTAAATCTAAGTGGAGCAGAAAAACATAGGACTTGGTAGACATGGCTGACAACATAGTAATGGGAAGCACTTCTATGAACGCAGGAGGAGCCTGCCTGACAGCCTAACGTAATAGAGTTACCCTGACCGTATGGTGAAGATGTATCATATTAGCACCGGGATTAATTTAGTGGGATGATGCCAGGTGATGAGGCCATTCCGACAGACATACCCTGACGGGTGAACCGAAAAGGATTACAAAGGTTGCAATAAATGAAAGATTCGAGCGATGGATGGTAGGACACACCGATGAAACATCGTCCAATGGGAAGCAACCCATCAGCCCTCACATTGATAAATCGGTCCGCTAAGGGCTACCCCAAAGGTCTAACAATGAGGGGGTGAAGCGAAGCACTATCCTGATGGAAAAAAAAGGAAATGGCTTGAACCAAGTTCTCTTTTCTAAAAATATTAGAAATTGACATTGGTGCCAAAATGAAGGTCGTAGGGCCCTTTCTCTCTCCTCGAGCAAGACATGTGGTGACATTTGATCATCACCAACATCGAAGGATAATGACCTTCAAACAAAGAAATTAGAGCATGACACATCACACTCATATTTGGCATTTTCGGGCACGCGAAAGGGGCATTTCTTGGTGACACATGTGACTAATCATTGTTCGACACATGGTACAAGTGACGACAGAATGACATCACCCTACTTGATGGATCCCAGCTAGATGATAATAGTGCACAAAAGGGATGCACTCAACAAGAGGTGTCGGGATCATGAGGCAACTAACTCATCATGAAGAGTTTTTCTTTAAGTACTATTGTTGCAATGGGAGGACCCCACATCGATAGGTTATCCCAGAGGATAAACCTTGAGGGTTTTGTTAATAGAGCAATAATACAATGCCTCGAGAAGCGGGGGATGAGACATGGTGCACTGATAGGTGGATAATTACATCCAATATGTAGGGGTAAGAAGAATTTATTTGCACAGTTTAAAGAATGGTTGGGATAAGAGCGTCGAGCTTTGGAGCTCTGACCTTAGTGTGAAGTCTTTTTTGTCATTTTCGATAGAAACAAGACCAATGGCACGAAATAATAAATGAAGAAAATAAGGTGGCATAGGGAACAAAGGCATTATTCTTGGATAAAGAGTTGCGAAGACTCTTAAGGAAGCTAAGCACTTTCCCTTTGGTCATTTCACATAGAAATGGAACCAATGGGATGGAGCCATTAACAAAGGAGTTTGTCCCGCGAAGGGTTTAAACAGGGTAAGTGCTTGAAGCTTGACCAAATGATCGTGGAGACCTCGTCCTATGGTAGGAAAGTAGGAAGGTGCCAACACAGAAAGGGCTTAGGATAAAATGGTAGAAATGCTAGTTTTGGAAGTTAATTTAGGAGTTGATCCAAGGATAATTGCAGATAAAAATAGTAGAAGGCCAACTAAAACCTGTTAAAAAGCTAGAATTGCTAAAATTAGCAGTTTAACTAAGAAATTGAGCCTAGAAGTCGATATTAGAGTTTTTTGAAGGTTTATAACTTGGTGACAATGCAACCTTATATTCAAACAACATGCTTTATCTTATACATATAGTTGGAAGTGATTATAGATTTGTCACTTGGTCTATAGGAACAATTTCTCAGACATCATTTTTCATAATTTACTTGTATTCTTTTGCATTATATTCCTTAATTCTTAATCTTTATTTGCATCTCCATAGGAGGAGGGTTCAAGTTTAATGAGTTTGGTCATCTAAGCCCATAATACGTTTTAGGTCTTTTACTTTCTCTAAAAGTTTGTTTTGTTGTGTGACCTTCTACTTCTTGTAGGGTGTGAGTATGTTCTTTCCATATAGAAAGGGATGCATTGAGTTTTTCAATAATTTTCAAGAATAAAATTTAATACCCTTTACCACAGTTTTCTCTTTTATGGGACCATATTAGTATTATTCCAAGATATTATGGAATCATGATCATTTTAAGTTGTTACCACCATATTCTCTTAAAAGGTAAGGATCTATTTCTCCACCAATCTTGTCGTTATATCCATCAAACAACGAGTGGAAAAGTGTAATGAATTCTCAAGACTTAAATCAAATACATATTATTCATCTTGTCAAGTAAGATAGGAGATGCATAGATGAAACCCTCAGAAATCAATGAAGTTTGTAGATCGACACCTAGATTTTGAAGTATTCTTCTCCTCTCTTAATGCCTCAAAGTATAAATGGTGATATTTTCTTGAAATTCGGTTATGAAACAATAGATATGAATAAAAAAAATGATAAAAAATGTAGAATATCTCATGTTTAGGCCATATATTATAGATCTCACCCAGCTCCGCAACCTCCTCTCAATTCACAGTTTCTACAAGTTATGTATAAAAGAGCTATGGTTTTCTACAAAGATGAATATTCTCACAATAGTTGAATTCATTTGAATATATGCTCGTATCATACAATAGTTTTTACATTCCAAATGGACAAGATTACCCTTCTCACCATCAATGCCACAACAATAGATAAATTCAAGTGTCAAGCCTCACGCTCATCTTAGATTTCACGTTACTTCTCAAAGATCTCATTGTAATCCACACTCTTGTGTGCCTCTCACAAAGCCTCAACCTGGTTGTTGTACTCAAAGTGGTAAAGTATATATCTTCCTTACATTGAGGGGGTTACTCATAAGATTGTTAGGGTTTTCTGTAAAAGTGATGTTTTCACTAATGGATAAAATTGATCCACACGACCTTAAGGTAGTTTACAAAATTGATTGTTCTTGTAGAAAAAGTTATATTAGAGAAAAATGAAGTTCATTGCAAATGAGATTGAAAGAACAGTGAGTTCACACTAAAAATGAAAGATCTAGTGCTTGAGCCCTTTCCCTAAAAAACTAAGCACCATATATACTTGATACCACTATGAGAAAAGGAAGATGAGGGAGGCACTTGAAATAAAGAAGCATTGGAAAAATCCCACTAAAGATGGTGGCATTGAGATGAATAGGTGCTCGCTTCCTCTAATGAGATAGGTTAGTTCTACCAACTCCTCTTAATTTCAACACTTTAGGTATAAGTCTCTAACCCTAACTTCATATTATTCTCTCATAATAATGAATAATATTAGGATAAAATAAAAATAATATAATATTTTAATACTAATTAATATTATAGTGACATATGTTCTATTAATTAACTCATTAATTTCAATATTCATCTCTTAATAAAAAAAAAAAAGTTTTAATAATTTTACTTATAACTAAATATATGTAATATTTCAATATTAAAATTTAATAATATTAGAAATATTATTCAAATAAAATTTAATAATTTTAATATATTATCATCTTAGGTTTATTTAGTTTTTACTAATATTAATAATAATTATATTATTAATATTAATATTATTAGGGTAAGATTGGTATTTTAGGTTTTCAGCCCACCCTTATGATTTTGTGTTTTATTTTATTATTTTGGTATTTCTTTATTCACATTCTCTTTGCTTTATTTTTTCTGTAGTGGTGATGATGGATCCATTTTGGGATTAAAAAAGTGGACAAACTATGAAAACTAATGTGGACAATCCAAATTCTTCTACATGCTAATAATTGACACTAGTGAGAGAAGACAAGCAAACTGGTAGAAATGACTTAAGCCATTGTATTGATACTAGGATATGGATTTATAATACATCAATTTTACCTTGTAGATATAGATCTAGATCTCACACGAAACTCATAAGTGAATGAGACAATACTTCATCAAGATAAGAATTACAATTGATGAATGTGTGGTCTAGGATTTTATGATTGTCTAGGGACTCATACTCTAACAATATATACCATATGTCTACCCATCTTATGGAAAAGGCCCCCTCTATAATCTATATACATTATAAGTAACATGCTTAGGACCGAACCAATATATTTTTCAACAAAGGATGCCTTAGGTGTGAATGTCCTTACTTGATGAATGGAACCCATTTCCCACTCACAAACCAAAACAATGTTTTAAGGGGATTCTCTATTGTATACATATCTTCATTTATTCATCTACCTTATGTGCACATCCTTTAAGCCTAAGCCATCAATATTAGTTGTTCAAGTAAGTTTTGGAAAGAGAACACTCCATATTGTATCAAATTTCAAAATTGGTTTTGAATTTGAAATATAAACTACATAATTTATTTAAAAGATAATTCCATGGTTTAAATTCCTATTCATTTACTTTGTGATTTTTAATAGTGATTTAACAATTTAGTTGCTACTTTGAACCTAACATCATTTAGTATTGCTAAAGAATACTTTAATAGATTAAACTTTTCATTACATTTTACCATAACTTTTAGATGAAGATAATATTCTATAAGTATTAAATTTTAAAATAAATTTTCAATTTTAAATATAAATTAGATATATGATTAAGAAAACTGAAAATTATAATATGGCTTTTAAAAGGTTATTGTTTTTTTAACTACAAATATTTGATATTCAGAAATATAAATTAGATATATTATTAGGTAAATATTCTAGGCACATACTTATCTATGTTAACAATTTAATAATAAAAAACGTGTTTAAAATCAAAATCTTAAATATAAATATTTTTGAAATCCTATTATATTATTTACTAAATTAAAGATTATATAGTCAAACAACATTCAGCAGCAATAAAAACCTGTAATAAGAATGATAGCATGAAGTTAAAGCCAAGAGGATCCATAAATGAAGATTTGCGACCCTATTGGGTAAATTTATCAAGATTTTAAGGACCCCAAAAATGGTGTTGGCTAAAATTATCAAGATTTTAATGCCTATCCGTTTGACTGTAAGGTGACCACCTTTGCGAACAAGCCGACTTCACTATTCTCTATTCTGCCGACGTAACTAACCCATGCCCCACACTTTTATGGAGTGAGTATGAGTATATTTAAAACGTAGTTTTAAAGGAGAAAAATCACATAACAAAGATTTCGTACAAGAATTATATTATTTGCAGACGTCAAAATGGGTTCCAAGGATGATAGCATTCCAGAAGAGTATGTGGATATCCTGGTGCAAGAATTTGCTTATGATCCAATTCGACTATGCCCTACAGAAGACCGTGTTCAAGTTCTTTACAACCGCAGGACACTGGAGACCATTTGGGACACCAAATATGAAGCCGTTAATCCCTTCACCCGCCAGCCCTTTGACATCAACAATTCCATTCCCCAGGCTGAGCTGAGGCAACAGATGCGTGAGTACATCCTCCGCAACCCAAGCCTAAGCCTGCAGGTCATTCCCGACTATTCTAAAGTGTTGAGAGAGACAGAGATGAAGAATCTGTTGAATGAATTGATTGCAGAGTATGAGCATCTAATAAATTCGACTAAATCGAAGAAGAGAAAGCGGCAGCCAGAAGAAGATATCTGGAAGCCTGTGTGGCAGAGATTTAATCTCCTGCGTCTATATTGCCAGCACAGTGCAGAAAATAGGGAACTGTTTTCTTCCATCAAAGGATACGAATTCTTGTACCGAGTGATAACTGAGAAACTACTTCAATTGTGTTGTCGCTATCATTCCTGTGATGATGCCAAGGAAGTGGGCAAAGAGGTGGCTCGAATTGTGGATGTCATCGGTTTAGAAGAAAGCGATTTGCGGACTGCACCTGAAAGCTTTTTATGGACATTGGTACACATTTTGTGCTATCTCGACGACAATTGCAATTATATGAAAATCCATAGTACGATTCTAAGAATTTTTTGTCGGATTTTTCATGACAGCAATATTGATTGCAAGAAGGTTTTGTGTTCCTGCGTAGTTCAAATGGCTCTTTATGTGTTGGAACGGTGCCATAATTCGGAGGGGGAGGGCATATCTAATGAAGATGTATACAACGGAGTTTCAGTCCTCAAATCTGCCTGGCTGAAAAACAGGGCATCATTTCATTTATATAATTCGTCAAAACTGCCTGACGATTTAATCGACATTATCGTCAAGGTAGCACAGATTTCCATTTCCCGCCTCAAAGATTTGAACGTTGCAACCAACAACCACCACGAAGATGATGAAAAGGCGAAGAATATTAATCTGCTTAGCATAGCAATTGAGCAAGTGCTCTGCTTAATTAATTTGACAGTCACAGTTGCATCATATGATTCAGGAAGACGTCATTTCCTCGGAAAAGTAATCGTCGGACTCGTGGAACTTGTCCTCGCTGGCTACAGATACTATGGGATTTGAAGACCATGTTTACCTCTAGACATGAAGTATATTGGTGCTGCAAGCTATAGTTTGGGCATGGTAATTAAACGAGCTCGAGCAAAGAGGAAGATAGAAAACCGTTCAAGGCTCATATTCTTGTAAGTGTATTATTTTTTTGTTTTCAATAAGGTAATTGTTCAAATTGTAACTAGCCCAGACAGTTTTTCTATTTATTCTGTCATTTAGGGTGTTGTGGATGCCTTTTTTTTCTGTCTTCGACAAGATAATTGTTCAAATTGTATCTATCGTATAGGTTTTTTATTTATTTTCTCATTTTAGATTTTAGATATTTCATATATAAGAAATTTAATTTATCATATGATTTTTAAGTGACTTCTAGCTTGTTTTTAAACTCAAAATATGTTTAATAAAATAAATTTTGATTAACTTTAAAATTCAGATTATGTTTTACCATAATTTTTTTTGGTGAAGACAGCATTCTACAGTTTATCAAAATGTAAAATTAGTTTTGAATTTCAAATATAAACTAGATATTTCTTACTATGAAAAAAACTCTATATTTTATGTTTCTATTAATTTATTATATGTGTTTTAGGTAGTTTAGCTACTAACAAAGTAAAATTATCTATATCTATATCTATATATATATATTTGTTCTTAAATGTTGATACATATAAAGGTTGAATTTACATACTATGTTTGTTATATGTTTTGGATGTGTTTTTGCATATCTTGAGATGCAATTATAAGTTTCATTTGTAAATTTTCCACAGTTTGTGTTTTTGGGATTTTCAAAGTATTGAATCTATATATCACCATTAGACCAAATTTGTTTTATCAAATTTTAACTAAAAATCTCAACACATGTGAGAGATAAATAAAAGCCTTTATTGAAACAAAATATTTTATAAAAAGTTTGCAAAAAAATGACTTCCGTCCTTACCTAGATACAACATTTAACAATAACAATAAAAAATCTTAAGAATTAATCTCTCAAACATTGTTGATCAATGTTATAAGTGAACAAGAAGAAGCATTATGCATTGTAGCTCTATGTGTCTCACAAATAGCTCCTCAAGCTTTAGCATAATATATTTATAATTTTCTTCTCATCACAATCGAGAAAATCAAAATATTAATTACTTTCCATTCCTCATAATGACCATATTAAATAAAATAATATGAATTAACCATTAAGTTCTCACAACAAATACTATGGGATTTGAAGACCATGTTTACCTCTAGACATGAAGTATCTTGGTGCTGCAAGCTATAGTTTGGGCATGGTAATTAAACTAGCTCGAGCAAAGAGGAAGATAGAAAACCGTTCAAGGCTCCTATTCTTGTAAGTGTAAAGTTATTTCTTGAACAATGTCCTAAGACAGAAGAAGAGGAGGAGGACATGTCTACTGTTCCATATGTGAGTGCATACTAGAGTAGACATTACACATGTCGTGGAACTATTTAGCAGGTTTATGTTAAAAGTAGGAAAGGATCACTGGACAGATTATGACATCCAAAGTGTAATTTTCTTAGCAAAGAACTCTTGTAGCTTAAAAATTTCATCTCTGTAATATAATCTGACTCTAACCCTCTCACTCAATACTCAACAATAGTATACATATACTTTTGGCTCACCATCTCACTTAACAATACTTGAAAATCTAATTGTAGCATACAGAATGTCATAGAGACAATACAACACTATTGATATATACGATAAAACCATTTACCATACAACAACCCATCTATCCATAAAAATAGTACAATAAAAAACAATTGAATACTAACACTTTACAACAACATACTTACTGGAATGACAACCTTGTTCATGAAATACTTGAGGAAAAGAAGAATGGTGCAGGAAGAACCCCAGAACGGTGAAGCTACTCTGTTAGAGAGGCCTATTGATGGCGGGAAGAAGCATGCATTGGAGAACGCTCGGACTTTCTGGTTCGACAACCCATCCGGGAAATCGAAGTCGGCAGCATGGGGCAGCTCCCTTCGTTCCGTCTATACATTCAGGACGGTTGAAGATTTCTGGTGTTTATACAACAACGTTCCCTGGATTTTGAATGATGGTCCAATCGACCTGTTTTTGCTGCGCTGGATCGGGTCTTGCAGAGATCAAGAACTCAAACCCCCTGCAACAAAACGAGTTTCGAATGCAGAACGGATGGTTCACAGGTCATGGTCTTTCTCTTAGTTACTGATTAAGGGTTATTTTCATGGTAAATCTCTTGCCCTTACTGTAACAGGTCGCGGCCAGGTTGAAATAGTCCGCCAATGTTCAGATCCGCTTTTGATAGCGCAACCTCACCTGGATCCGCATCCCCTGAGTGTGTTTAAGGGTAGGTATGAAGCACTGTGGCCGGAGGTTTGACATGGTTCAAACCTGCTATTATTAATGCAAACCCACATTGATTCGCACCCACTGAACGCGTTTAAGGTTTGGGGTGCGGAGTGGACAGAGTTAGCCGCGCGTACAAGGGTATGGCTGGAGACGGTTGAATCCGCTCTCGGAGGAAAGAAAGGGGGGCTGCATGTTTCAGTTTCGCTCTCCCATGTCCACAAAGATAGCAGATCTTGCCCGGACCTAACCGATCTGACCAAAAAACAAAAGAAGAGCCTGCGTAAGGGTACAGGTCCTCTGCCTCCCACCAATCCAACGAGGGGCGGCAACAAACGTTTGAAAGGGCAAACAACGCCTGGAGGGATAGACCCAGACGGTTCAGAAGCGATTCAAATTTTCATAAGAACCCTGACAGGGAATACAATCTGCATGCAAATAAAAACAGGGATGCAGATAAAAAATATAAAGGACGATATTCAAGAGTTATCAGGCATATCAGCAAGCCAGTTGAGCCTGATCTATGCAGGGTATACTCTTAAGGAAGAATTTACAGTGCAGCACTATGGAATAGTGAGAGATTCAACAATTTTCTTAAGTACGAGACTGAGAGGAGGAAGTTTCGGATCTAGCTCAAAGGGCACGGGCTCGTTCAAGGATGCTGTCAAAGGAAAAGGGGAAGCCAGCAACAAGACAGTGCCACCACAAGATCTGCCTGGTCCTTATATAGTGGAGAAAAGTAAGAAGAACCTAGTTCTGACAATCGATCTGCCAGAGGTAAACAACTTTCATGATGATCTCTCTTCCTTGGCAGTCATTTGTAGATTCAATGGCTTTTGGCCAAAAACAGATGCTTTGCGGCATTGGATCCATTCCACATGGACACCAAACTGTGACATCCTTTTATGCACAAAGGGTTTTTTTATTGTAAAATTCGACATAGTGGAAGAAAAAGACCATGCCCTCCATGAGGGGCCATGGTTTTGGGGCAACGCAGGGCTATTTACGACCCCTTGGTTCCCGCGATTTGACCCTTCCTCTATGGTGGTTTCCAAAATGCCGGTCTGGGTAAGGTTGCATAATCTCCCGCTTCACTTTTGGCTTCCCAATGTATTTGAAGCAATGGGGAATGCAATAGGCAAATACATCAAGCAATATGTCGAAAGAATTGCTAGATGCATTCACACCTTTGCCAGAATTTGTGTTGAAGTTGATCTCAGTCAAGGGCTTCCTGACAGCATCACTTTGATCCATAACAACTCCCAGTGGAAACAACCACTAGACTACGAAAACACGGCCTTCAGATGCCGAGGATGTCAATAGACAGGTCATCTCCGAAACAACTGTCCTCAAGCCAAAAAGGAAAATAGAAGGAACAAGAAACAAGAAAAAAAACCAAGAGGATGGCAGAATACAGTGAATCCCGAAGAAGAAACAGAAGACGAGGAGGAAGACAATCCTCCACCGGCAAATGACGATGACCCTATTGGAGGCGAAGCCGTGGCATCCTCTCCCATAGCACTGTCAAAGGCTACACAGCAGGCAGAGATGACAAGCGCGGATCCAAGCTTGGGAGGCACAAAGCGGCATCATCACCCAGATACTTCAGACTCAGACAAAGAAACAGGCCCATAGAAGGCAGAAACACGTTTAGTCATTCCCTCGATCGAGCCCACCCTTGGCGAGTGGCGCAAGGTCGAAAAGAAAAAGGGGAGAAAAACTTGAAGCGTGAGTTTTTTTACTCACTGCCGGAACTCGGTTTTTTTGCCCTTTCTTTCTCTCTCCTCTCTTCTATTTTCTTATTCTTTGTGCACGTTAGTTTTCTAACTGTGCGAGGGGTGCATACACACTCGAGCCCATGTGGAAGCTTTCGGAATGCTTCAATGCATCTGCTTATGTAACTTTTCATTAATTTTTTTTAATAAAAAGTTACCGCTTTTTTCCTTGGAAAAAAAACAACATACTTACTCATTTTACATGGCCATAACCTTTGCAAACATTTAGACTCATACACAAGATCATAGTACGAAGGGCACACAAATCATGTGCAAATAAGGCAAGACATATGCATAATATTTAAATACACCAGCAGATCCAATACATCATATCCTACAACAAAAAATTAGATTAGCAATATTTTTCCAGTGTCATTGTATTCATCCCTCACAAAAAAATCAATGTTAACTACATAAAAGAACAACACACAAATACTTTGCCATATACACACTATTATTTTGCACATTGCCAAAATAATATACCATGTTCCCATCTTAATGCATTGCACTCTCATTTGAACATGTATATAAGTCACACACCAAACTCTTTCTACAAAACACTTAGTAGCACAATCAACCTCATCAATCGATGCACAAAGTTTACAATCCCTTCGTCACACCAACAACTTTTCCACATATCACACATCATTTAATTGGCCAGTCATTGCACACGTCACAAGGATGCACTCTATCACTCCGTATGTGTACTTCCACAAATTTACATTGGGCCTCTACACAATAACTCAAGCCATATCATTCGGATGTGGACATTAGTTTCTCATGTAATCACACATGTATATAGGTTATGTGTTCTATCCAAGGTGAATCAAGTAAATGAATGCACTTTTAAATTGTTTTATCCATGCTACCATGGACTAGTAACTATATCCACGATCATTCAAATATTTAATGTGTTTAGAGTTATCTCGAGGAGATCCAACTCGAGGAGGTCCAACAGGCTCAAGTATCATAGACCAAGTCAATCAAACCTTGTTAGTGATCCCTTGGGTAATTACAATGGTTTGAGTCTAAGGTATTATCTTTCAGCACCTATAGGTAGTGTCCCGGGCACAAGCCTAGTAGTGGATGAGAAATGATGTATGTTAGGCATTGCAAGACTTTGTCACTACCTCATTGCTGCTCTACGATTCAAGAAAGACAATGATAATGCATTAAACTATGGAAATTTAAACATGTTTCTCCCAAAGTGAACCCACTATAGCAAGCCAACTTCAACATCCTTTCCAAACACTTGTAAACCTCTAGGGCCTTTGACCATCCCTACAAAGTAATGAATCATCATCACAATCCGGTTAATCCCATTGGCCAACACTATAACCTCCATGGTTGATATCAATGGAAACATAATGCCACAAAAAAGTATGTCATAATTTAGGTCTTCATCCATTCTCTATGTGCCTTGGTAGTGATTCCTTTAATTTTTTTAAGACCCAAGCCATTGGATTTTGGACTCAACAGATATTTTGTTGGAGAAAACCTTTCATTAAGGCTACATAGCCCAAAAACTATCCTACCATTTGATGAAAGATTTTGTTATCACATAAAAAGTGATCACCTAACAATAATTAATTAGGTGGAGTGAAATACACCATGTAGTATGGGCTTTAAACACTAATATCTAGCTTCACTTGAGGAAATGATGCAAGGAATAATTTTTCCTAGGTTATTTCAATCAACAAATTTACCAACAAGGGTATTACCCATAAAATCATCAAAGAGATGTTATTTTTATATTTACCCACTAAAGTGAAAACAATTCAATAAATCATTTATTTATTTGCTTTTCCTTAATCCTTTAAGGATCCTGGTATAGATAATTTTTTAAATCATTATTTATAAATTTTCTTTTACTTATTTTACCAATCCGCTTAGAAGTAATTAATTAAAGAAATTTATTTATTAACTATTTCTTGTTATTTTACCCATTCATATTAATTAACTCAACAACTCATTTTTTGAGTTACTTTTCATGACAATTTCTTTTATAGTTTCTTGTAACAAATACTAATTGAATACCAAAATAGTTACTATCTTGATTTGGTCCAACAAATATTTTATGACTTAACCATGTGAAATCTAACCTAGCATTTTATTATAAATAGATAGGTCTTCTCTTCTCATTGCACATGACCATTGTCATCTTCCAACTTTTAATGGTGTGACCCTTGAGTGCTCTCCACTAGAGCCCTATCTTTTTAATTCTTTTGTGTGGCTTTGGATTGTTCAACTAGTTTTGGAGAGAGGGAGTCATTAAGGATGTAGAAACACCATAATCAATGAACCGAGCCAAGTAGGAGATAGTCTTGAGCCATTTTCATAAGGAACTTCCCATTAGGTGAAAATATAGTAATTACTGGCTCCAATAACCAAAGATAAAGCTTCAATGGATAAAAAAAATGAAAATAACATAAACTTAAGTAATTTAAGGGTTATTATCATGTGAATAAATTATTTGATAAAAATAGCTTAGGAAAGATGGTTCCTTAATTAAAGTCACTTTTAATATGTAAAACCCATACTAAGTGAGTATTGCAATCCACCTGAATGAAGACTCATTGTTAGATGAATGTGGGAGCAACAGAGGATGAAAAATCCAGTGTTTCCGGGCTATTGCAAGGGCGGTTCTCCATGGAAGGGTGCAAAGGAGGGAGATCCACTCCCTCCTTCAAACAGGATGTGACTAGCACGGGAAAAAAACCTATGTTATACGATAGAGGACCTTTCAAGGGAAGGAATAGGAATAGTGAAGAGAAACAAGATGGACAAAAGTCAAAGGAGAATAACATTACTAAAGAAAATAAGGAAGAAGATAGGGAATAGGGAACAAAAACCAAAGCACACATGGGCCCATGTAAGCCCAAATCTGTTGTGACTCCCAGAGTTGTTTTAAATGAGCCTTCTCTGCAGATGCATAGGGACCATATGAAAAACTATGCAATCATTTGCAAATTCACGGGTTTATGGCCAACTGAGAAAGCCTTACAAATGTGGATAAGATATCACTAGAAACCAAAAGAAATCATTGACCTACACCTAGGGTCAAAGGGTTTCTCAACGACGGTTTTTGCAAACATCAAAGATAAGGATAGATTTTTTGAAGGCGGGCCCTACTTGTATTATGCAGCAGGTCTCTATATGAGACCTTGGATCTTGAATTTTGTCATGGAACATGAGACCTTTACTCCAGTCCCAGTTTGGGTAAGTCTTTATTCTCTTTTTCTTGATTATTGTAAAACAGAGTCCCTATCGACCATAGGAAATAAGTTAGGACGCTTTCTCAAAGCTTCTGAAGCCACTAGGATGGGAAAGTACACTTCCTTTTCTAGAATATGTGTGGAGATAGTTCTCACTGGAGCTCTACCAGATGAGGTAATCTTGGAAGTTTTTGATGAAGAATGGGTGCAAACTATGGATTACGAACATATTCCATTTAGATGTCGCAAATGCCATGAGCATGGGCAACTATTCAGGGATTGCCCTCTCACTAAAATAGAGAATAAGAGTAAAACTAGCGTAATCAAAGACTCTAAAAGCTTTCACAAAGTGGCAAACAAAGGAAAAGGACTAGTAACTATATCAACGATCAATCAAATATTTAATGTGTTTAGAGTTGTCTCGAGGAGATCCAACACGCTCAAGTATCATAGACCAAGTCAATCAAACCTTGTTAGTGATCCCTTGGGTAATTACAATGGTTTGAGTCTAAGGTATTTTCTTTGAGCACCTATAGGTAGTGTCGCGGGCACAAGCCTAGTAGTCTATGAGAAATGATGTATGTTAGGCATTGCAAGACTTTGTCACTACCTCATTGCTGCTCTACGATTCAAGAAAGACTATGATAATGCATTAAACTATGGAAATTTAAACATGTTTCTCACAAAGTGAACCCACTACAGCAAGCCAACTTCAACATCCTTTCCAAACACTTGTAAACCTCTAGGGCCTTTGACCATCCCTACAAAGTAATGAATCATCATCACAATCCCGTTAATCCCATTGGCCAACACTATATCCTCCATGGTTGACATGAATGGAAACATAATGCCACAAAAAAGTATGTCATAATTTAGGTCCTCATCCATTCTCTATGTGCCTTGGTAGTGATTCCTTTAATTTTTTTAAGACCCAAGCCATTGGATTTTGGACTCAACAAATATTTTGTTGGAGAAAACCTTTCATTAAGGCTACATAGCCCAAAAACTATCCTACCATTTGATGAAATATTTTGTTATCACATAAAAAGTCATCACCTAACAATAATTAATTAGGTGGAGTAAAATACGCCATGTTGTATGGGCTTTAAACACTAATATCGAGCTTCACTTGAGGAAATGATGCAAGGAATAATTTTTCCTAGGTTATTTCAATCAACAAATTTACCAACAAGGGTATTATCCATAAAATCATCAAAGAGATGTTATTTTTATATTTACCCACTAAAGTGAAAACAATTCAATAAATCATTTATTTATTTGCTTTTCCTTAATCCTTTAAGGATCATGGTATAGATAATTTTTTAAATCATTATTTATAAATTTTCTTTTACTTATTTTACCAATCCGCTTAGAAGTAATTAATTAAAGAAATTTATTTATTAACTATTTCTTGTTATTTTACCCATTCATATTAATTAACTCAACAATTCATTTTTTGAGTTACTTTTCATGACAATTTCTTTTATAGTTTCTTGTAACAAATACTAATTGAATACCAAAATAGTTACTATCTTGATTTGGTCCAACAAATATTTTATGACTTAACCATGTGAAATCTAACCTAGCATTTTATTATAAATAGATAGGTCTTCTCTTCTCATTGCACATGACCATTGTCATCTTCCAACTTTTAATGGTGTGACCCTTGAGTGCTCTCCACTAGAGCCCTATCCTTTTAATTCTTTTGTGTGGCTTTGGATTGTTCAACTAGTTTTGGAGATAGGGAGTCATTAAGGATGTAGAAACACCATAATCGATGAACCGAGCCAAGTAGGAGATCGTCTTGAGCCATTTTCATAAGGAACTTCCCATGAGGTGAAAATATAGTAATTACTGGCTCCAATAACCAAAGATAAAGCTTCAATGGATAAAAAAAATGAAAATAACATAAACTTAAGTAATTTAAGGGTTATTATCATGTGAATAAATTATTTGATAAAAATAGCTTAGGAAAGATGGTTCCTTAATTAAAGTCACTTTTAATATGTAAAACCCATACTAAGTGAGTATTGCAATCCACCTGAATGAAGACTCATTGTTAGATGAAGGTGGGAGCAACAGAGGACGAAAAATCCACTGTTTCCTGGCTATTGCAAGGGCGGTTCTCCATGGAAAGGTGCAAAGGAGGGAGATCCACTCCATCCTTCAAACATGATGTGACTAGCAGGGGAAAAAAACCTACGGAATACGATAGAGGACCTTTCAAGGGAAGGAATAGGAATAGTGAAGAGAAACAAGATGGACAAAAGTCAAAGGAGAATAACATTACTAAAGAAAATAAGGAAGAAGATATGGAATAGGGAACAAAAACCAAAGCACACATGGGCCCATGTAAGCCCAAATCTGTTGTGACTCTCAGAGTTGTTTTAAATGAGCCTGCTCTACAGATGCATAGGGACCATATGAAAAACTATGCAATCATTTGCCAATTCACGGGTTTATGGCCAACTAAAAAAGCCTTACAAATGTGGATAAAATATCACTAGAAACTAAAAGGAATCATCGACCTACACCTAGGGTCAAAGGGTTTCTCAACCGTGGTTTTTGCAAACATCAAAGATAAGGATAGAATTTTTGAAGGTGAGACCTACTTGTATTATGCAGCAGGTCTCTATATGAGACCTTGGATCTTGAATTTTGTCCTAGAACATGAGACCCTTACTCTAGTCTTGGTTTGGGTAAGTCTTTATTCTCTTTTGCTTGATTATTGTATATATGCATAGTATTTAAATACACCAGCAGATCCAATACATCATATCCTACAACAGAAAATTAGATTAGCAATATTTTTCCACTGTCATTGTATTCATCCCTCACAAAAAAATCAATGTTAGCTACATAAATGCACAACACACAAATACTTTTCCATATACACACTATTATTTTGCACATTTCCAATATAATATACCATGTTCCCATCTTAATGCATTGCACTCTCATTTGAACATGTATATAAGTCACACACCAAACTCTTTCTACAAAACACTTAGTAGCACAATCAACCTCATCAATCGATGCACAAAGTTTACAATCCCTTCGTCACACCAACAACTTTTCCACATATCACACATCATTTAATTGGCCAGTCATTGCACACGTCACAAGGATGCACTCTATCACTCCGTATGTGTACTTCTACAAATTTACGTTGGGCCTCTACACAATAACTCAAGCCATATCATTCGGATGTGGACATTAGTTTCTCATGTAATCACACATGTATATAGGTTATGTGTTCTATCCAAGGTGAATCAAGTAAATGAATGCACTTTTAAATTGTTTTATCCATGCTACCATGGACTAGTAGCTATATCAACGATCAATCAAATATTTAATGTGTTTAGAGTTATCTCGAGGAGATCCAACACGCTCAAGTATCATAGACCAAGTCAATCAAACCTTGTTAGTGATCCCTTGGGTAATTACAATGGTTTGAGTCTAAGGTATTTTCTTTGAGCACCTATAGGTAGTGTCGCGGGCACAAGCCTAGTAGTCGATGAGAAATGATGTATGTTAGGCATTGCAAGACTTTGTCACTACCTCATTGCTGCTCTACAATTCAAGAAAGACTATGATAATGCATTAAACTATGGAAATTTAAACATGTTTCTCCCAAAGTGAACCCACTACATCAGGCCAACTTCAACATCCTTTCCAAACACTTGTAAACCTCTAGGGCCTTTGACCATCCCTACAAAGTAATGAATCATCATCACAATACCGTTAATCCCATTGGCCAACACTATACCCTCCATGGTTGACATCAATGGAAACATAATGCCACAAAAAAGTATGTCATAATTTAGGTCCTCATCGATTCTCATTGTGCCTTGGTAGTGATTCCTTTAATTTTTTTAAGACCCAAGCCATTGGATTTTCGACTCAACAAATATTTTGTTGGAGAAAACCTTTCATTAAAGCTACATAGCCCAAAAACTATCCTACCATTTGATGAAAGATTTTGTTATCACATAAAAAGTGATCACCTAACAATAATTAATTAGGTGGAGTGAAATACACCATGTAATATGGGCTTTAAACACTAATATCGAGCTTCACTTGAGGAAATGATGCAAGGAATAATTTTTCCTAGGTTATTTCAATCAACAAATTTACCAACAAGGGTATTACCCATAAAATCATCAAAGAGATGTTATTTTTATATTTACCCACTAAAGTGAAAACAATTCAATAAATCATTTATTTATTTTCTTTTCCTTAATCCTTTAAGGATCCTCGTATAGATAATTTTTTAAATCATTATTTATAAATTTTCTTTTACTTATTTTACCAATCCACTTAGAAGTAATTAATTAAAGAAATTTATTTATTAACTATTTCTTGTTATTTTACCCATTCATATTAATTAACTCAACAACTCATTTTTTGAGTTACTTTTCATGACAATTTCTTTTATAGTTTCTTGTAGCAAATACTAATTGAATACCAAAATAGTTACTATCTTGATTTGGTCCAACAAATATTTTATGACTTAAGCATGTGAAATCTAACCTAGCATTTTATTATAAATAGATAGGTCTTCTCTTCTCATTGCACATGACCATTGTCATCTTCCAACTTTTAATGGGTTGACCCTTGAGTGCTCTCCACTAGAGCCCTATCTTTTTAATTCTTTTGTGTGGCTTTGGATTGTTCAACTAGTTTTGGAGAGAGGGAGTCATTAAGGATGTAGAAACACCATAATCAATGAACCGAGCCAAGTAGGAGATCGTCTTGAGCCATTTTAATAAGGAACTTCCCATGAGGTGAAATATAGTAATTACTGGCTCCAATAACCAAAGATAAAGCTTCAATGGATACAAGAAATGAAAATAACATAAACTTAAGTAATTTAAGGGTTATTATCATGTGAATAAATTATTTGATAAAAATAGCTTAGGAAAGATGGTTCCTTAATTAAAGTCACTTTTAATATGTAAAACCCATACTAAGTGAGTATTGCAATCCACCTGAATGAAGACTCATTGTTAGATGAAGGTGGGAGCAACAGAGGATGAAAAATCCAGTGTTTCCAGGCTATTGCAAGGGCGGTTCTCCATGGAAGGGTGCAAAGGAGGGAGATCCACTCCCTCCTTGAAACAGGATGTGACTAGCAGGGGAAAAAAACCTATGGAATATGATAGAGGACCTTTGAGGGGAAGGAATAGGAATAGTGAAGAGAAACAAGATGGACAGAAGTCAAAGGAGAATAACATTACTAAAGAAAATAAGGAAGAAGATAGGGAATAGGGAACAAAAACCAAAGCACACATGGGCCCATGTAAGCCCAAATCTGTTGTGACTCCCAGAGTTGTTTTAAATGAGCCTGCTCTGTAGATGCATAGGGACCATATGAAAAACTATGCAATCATTTGCAAATTCATGGGTTTATGGCCAACTGAAAAATCCTTACAAATGTGGATAAAATATTATTGGAAACCAAAAGGAATCATTGACCTACACCTAGGGTCAAAGGGTTTCTCAACGGTGGGTTTTGCAAACATCAAAGATAAGGATAGATTTTTTGAAGGCCGGCCCTACTTGTATTATGCAGCAGGTCTCTATATGAGATCTTGGATCTTGAATTTTGTCCTGGAACATGAGACGTTTACTCCAGTCCCGGTTTAGGTAAGTCTTTATTCTCTTTTGCTTGATTATTGGAAAACAGAGTCCCTATCGACCATAGGAAATAAGTTAGGACGCTTTCTCAAAGCTTCTGAAGCCACTAGGAGGGGAAAGTACACTTCCTTTGCTAGAATATGTGTGGAGACGGTTCTCACTCGAGCTCTACCAGATGAGGTAGTCTTGGAAGTTTTTGATGAAGAATGGGTGCAAACTATGGATTACGAACATATTCTATTGAGATGTCGCAAATGCCATGAGCATGGGCACCTATTCAAGGATTGCCCTCTCACTAAAATAGAGAATAAGAGTAAAACTAACTTAATGAAAGACTCTGAAAGCTTTCACAAAGTGGCAAACAAAGGAAAAGGAAGCAAGAGGGGGTCAAAGACACAAAAATCAGAAGGGCAACAAGCCAGTCAAAATAGGTTCCAAGTTCTAGAAGAGGAAGAAGAGATAACTACGACAGACTAGATGAAGGGAGAAGGTTTAAAGGAGGAAGGGAAAGAAGAGGACAGGGAATAAACACCATATAAAAATCTGCAAACAGAAACGATGGTGAGTGATGTAGAAACAGAAATGGATCATAAGATGACACAAAGTGAGATGGAAATGGAGGACCAAGAACTTCAGGTGATTCTTGAGAAAGAGAATCTAGGTCTGGAGGATTTCTTGATTCAAGGAACCAAAGAAGGGATAGACTCTTTACCTCCAGAGGATTTCAGCAGAGTCCATCAACTATATATATGGAAAACCCAAAACAAAGGGCCAGAAAGGGAAAGAAACAAGGAAAAGTAGAGTAGAAAAGGTGTAAAAACGGTGAAATCCACACATGGATTAGCACCGAGATACCCAGGAAAAAAAGAGGCAGGAAAAAGCAGAACGAGGTATTGATGGAATGTGGAAAGCTAATGATAGACTCGGGTAAGATGAAAGACCTAACTAGCTGCTCCTTGACCAATCTTTAATAATGCAGTTTACTTCTCGGAATATTAGAGGACTAGGTAGTAAAAGAAAACAGAGACTGATTAGTAATAGAATGAAACAAATAGCTCCACATGTCATCTTCATCTAGGAAACCAAATGTTCCATTCAAAAATTAAAAGAGATTCATAGTAAATGGCTCAATCGTTATGAGTTTCTAGAAGTCAAAGTGGAGAATACAGCAGGTGGTATACTGACCCTTTGGAATCCAAATAAAATAGACATTTTAGATGCTGAGGCATCTAGAGAATATCTTTCAATGGTCATTCAGCCTGTAGAAGATAAGGAAACCTACCTGGTCACAAATGTGTATGGCCCTCAAAGACTGGAGGGTAAGCTCAAATTTCTTGATTCTCTCGAGGAGCTCAGAGATAGACATTCAGGCATGTCATGGATATTAGTAGGCGATTTCAACATGATTAAAAAGCTTTCAGAGAAAAAAGGTGAAACAATGTTCTAAGTAAAGACTCTCTGAAGTTTTAGACTTTTACAGATATTATGAAGTTAGTGGGTATTGTAACAAATAATGGCAGACACTTGGAGCCGCCCAGCTACTCAGCAAATGCATGCCGCTGATCCCCTACACATGGCCCTGCCCTCTGGAGTGGTGGGCTCTGACCCCATTCCCATATCAAGTCCTCACGTTGATATAGCTGCAACCGGTAATGAAGCTAATGGTTCCGGTCGCATTCCTAATGATTCTCTCCACACAGATCTCATCACTGACAGTGAAGGAACTGCTAATGCAGGCCATGCAGCAGCAAAAGAGAAAAGTACCAATACGAACGCCTCCTTGTCAAAGCCAAAAGCGTCCTCTGCTACATGCATTCCCAGATCTCCAGAGAGAATCAAAATCGATCTTCCTAGTGAGCAGATTAACAAAGAAATCCAATATATGAGTGACCATGCACTCATAGGCAAGTCCCTTGGCTTCTGGCCAACTAAAAAGGCCCTGCATGGATGGATCGCCTCCAAATGGAAGCCTAAAGGACAAGTCACCCTGTAGCTTGGACCTAAAGGTTTCTTCACTACTATATTCACCTGTCTGGAAGACAAAACTCGCATTTTCGAAGGAGGACCATACTTCTTCAACTCAGCAGGCTTGTACCTTTTCAACTGGAAAGCTAGGTTTAATCTGGACAAAGAATACTTCAACTGGGCTCCGGTTTGGATACGCATGTATTCGCTTCCCTCAGAATATTGGAACAAGGAGATCTTGAAGGCCATTGGCAACCACCTGGGAACCTTCGTCATAATTGCTGAGGAGACCAAATTCCGAAGATACACATCCTTTGCCAGGATCTGTGTACACATGCATATGGAAAAAGAACTCATAGATTTAGTAAGTCTATTTCATGATGATTATGAATGAATCCAAACAATATATTACGAGCATATTCCTTTTCATTGCCGAAAATGCCATGAACATGGCCACCTTTTTACGGATTTTCCCTTGAATCTTCATCCCAAAACTCTAGTTAATGATACTAGCAAAGACTCTAAAGGATTTACTAAAGCCCCTAATCGACGACGACATGCAAAGAAAACTCCCGCAACCCCAAAAAGCTCCAAGAAACTTAATACCTAGAACAGATGCATCATTCTTACCTCTCAAGACACTACAGAGGATCAACATGTAGATCCTCCGGTGAATGCCTCTCCCTCCTCATCCACCCTGATTCCAAAAGCTTCTCTCCCATCCTAAGCATCCGCTCTCTCTAGCCTTCTGTTGTGGTAAAAACACAACCCCCCATTTTTGAGTTCTTCACTTCAAATAATGGGTACCCTTTCTATAAAATTTGGGCTAGGCACCTTTTTGGATTTTTATTTTAGTTGATTGCCCTACACTTTTGTTAATTTCTAGTTTTCGTTGGATTCTTGTTTTGATTGCTTTGTTAGAATCGATTTTTTATAAGCTTCCCATCAACGCTTGTTTCGCCTCATTTGGTCAACTGGCTTGAAAATGGCACTCCTTTGAAATCTCATCATTTATCTAGCCTGGGTTAAAAATGCATAAAATGTACGATATCGCATTTTGTAAATAAATTTGTCCAATAAAGCATTCAGTTTAAATATTAACCCGTAGAGGGTTTTACTAACATTTTTCATTATGCAGCCAAATAATTAAGCATCGGGACTTAAGAAATTCACTCCAATTTTCTAATCAAATCTTAATCTCAAAAAACCAAACATTCAAGTCGCTGTAGTTGTATTTTTAGCTATAGTTTAAAAACTTATGTTCATAAAAACAAAATAAAAAATGAAAATTAAGTTAAATTAGAATTTTAAATTAATTAAATTAATTAATATAATATAATTAATTTAATTTAAATTAAAATTTTAAAACAAACAAAAAAGAATATAAAAAATAAATAAAAGATCGCATCGGGAGTTCTATTTGCAACAATTTTTAAGGAACCCCAACAAGCCTATTAGTCACCCCCCGATGCGATATATCACATCGGCATTTCACATCATTTATATATCGGCATTTCACATCATTTTTTATGGACCCCCGATATCCCCTTCTTCCCGATTCGCCGATACAAAGGAGCATTAAGGGCATTACCGTAAGTTTATTACACATGGGTTTTAACTTTTGTATTAGTTTGAGATTTTTAAAAAATAAGAACATTTATGTATGGTGTGGGTTGGTATGTTAGTTTAAGTGTGGAATTAATAAAGGGTAGGTTAATACATATTAAATGTTAGTTTATATATTAA